>CM040191.1:41620640-41833140 GCA_022606455.1 Callitettix versicolor | reverse complement strand
TAAGAACAATGAAAAAACAGTAAGAGCGGATCACTGATTGGTTAAGCCAGGAAAAGAATTAAGACTTGTATGTGCTCAGATAACCACAAATCATTAAAAAAATAAAAAACGCTTTACAACAAAACAGCTGACAAGTACTGTATTATAAACGTTGTGTAAATGGCAACAATAATTACCTGCCAACACTGGGTGAAGCAAGCTACCCGATCAAAGGTTATTGAAACCTGTCATTTCCTTCTCTCAATTTCCTAGCCTATGATCTAAAAATTTTATGTACAAGACATAAAATATTAATTGCATTGTACTTTACCATACTGTAATCAGCTTATATTATGAATAATCCATCTCTGAACTCCTTAATTTTGTAATAGTGTAATTAAAAATGCCTTCTTAAATTTAAACATTTTGTTTATTTTCAAAAATAAGTTTACTTTGAATTATAGGTAGTCATAGAGGTCATATTTCTATACCGGTTTTGCTGACAGGGTTGTCCTGTATATTTTTATGAATGAGGCTTCAATTATTTTCCGTTTTTATAAGTTTTTCTCTATTTTATTATGTTTGCCTATTCCCAATTATATTTACGATTCCAGACTACATATGTTATTTTTGTTTATTTATCTGCTAGGTCTAATAGTGTGTTCTTTTCTGTTCATTTATTCTTATGTTTAGAGATATGTTCGTCTCGCCTATGTATTGTCCATACCATTCACATTTTACACTGTAAATACATTTTTTATTGTCCTGATGAAGTTTTGCCGTTTATTGGTTTTGTTTTGACAAGATGCTCCATACAGTCGTGTATTGCTTTACATGCACAATTGATGGGAAATGTCCAAATACATTGTAATAATAAATATGCTACTATAAAGTAACTATTTTAAAAACAGGATACACTGTATTGCACTGTATTGTGCTGTAAGTGTACTTTACTGTGTGACATAGTAATGCATTGTACACCACTGTACTGTTATTGCTGTACTGTACTTCATTGCACTTCTTCATTGCATTGCACTGTGCTGTACTGCACTAAACCGTATTGTACTGTGCTGAGCTATACTGTCCTTTCCTTTTTATGTACACAATTATATACGTTTCTTAAATATATTTGTTTGAAGAAGCTTAAGATTTTTCTCATAACAATTGCACCTGATTTTTAACCAAAATGAAATAGTTTTAACCGACAAATACGATATTCTGATTCAAAAGTCATATTTGATTCAGATGAATATAGAGGAAACAATTTTTACTCCCTCTCAAACCATTTAAAGTGGAATGAGTGCTCTCAGATATGCCAGTACCAACGAAATCTGTTCATTCTTTTCAAAAAAGGCAAAGTTAAAAATCTTTATAAATAAATTACTTTTCCTCTTAAACGTTTTTTGAAAATTTTATATTTCAATGAAATTCACATTTTTAAATTTTTAAATTTGAGTAAAAACGATATGATAAAAATCAATCAAGACCTTGTATTGGACAGGAAAACCATTAAAAAAATTTGTTTTTAAAAACGGAAATCTGAATTTATATAGGTTACATTCAGCAATAGCTCAATATAATGAATTTTCAAACCACGATGAAATTATAATCAAAATTAATTTGTCCATTTTATAATTAATTGTTCATAAAACAAATATGATTTAGATATATTTAGCACGTAATATTTTATTCAGTAAATAGCGCGAATGTTGATTAAAGTGATGCATGGCGTATATAGGGGGTTCGCCATTTTACGTACGGCAAAAGGTATAATTTTCTTTCACAGTTGGCATTCCTGGCTGTAATAGGAAGTAAATGAAGGTAAAGCTGAGTTGGCGGGGTGTCTTAGGATGCGCTGTCACGAATAACAAAGTAATGTTATAACAAAGAAGTTAATTTGAAGATATGGTGTCATAACTGAAATAAACAGCTGCTAGCATGGAGGTCAAATTAAAAACAAAAACAGTTGTTCTGAGCGAACGAACCGTTACAGTTCTTTGAACTGAACGTTCGCTTGTATCACAAAGACTCGGAGTTTAAGTGTGTTCATTCACTGAAATAATTCCAAAACTGCTATGAAAGTTATCCAAGTTGATACATTTTATTTTAAGCAATAAACTGATTTTAGAATAATAATAATAATAATAATAATAATAATAACAACAAATGTATCCATAACACTTTAAGAAACTTTCTCATGTTCAATAATTGTTCCGGATTATCTGATTTTAAAACTATCAACAAAAAAAATCTACCAGTTTTCTCAAAACTGTCTCAAATATATCATCTAAAAACTTTAATGTGCAACTTTTACAAGCTATTGCTCATGCATTACGACTTTCTTCCTCGTAATCAAAGAATACTACTGAAGCAGATTCCAGGTACCGCTCACAAAGACTACACTTAGATGAACCCTTGAGGAGTTCATTTACCCACTTTAAGTAAATGATTTCTTGAAGTGACTAGCCCCGTAATCATTGCAACAACGACCTGACTAGTAGACTAATTATCTGGTCCACTAATTTTCTCCTGTGCCGGACCTGGCCTTAAAAGAAAACTTTTCCAAGTGTGTTAGACTGAATTGACACCATGAAGTAGTTTTCTTAGCCCTCTCTCCTAGCCATTGTGTGATTGCTCCAATAAGCTAGTTGTGGCATCACAAGGCCAACGGCAGCACCATTCTTTGCCAACAGGTCTGTCCTCTCATTCCCCAAGTACCCAGGCATCTATCCTAAAATCTCCATATTGACAAGAAAGAGAACCAAAAGATAAATAAAGGCGTCCTAGACATATCTGAATGAGACCTGAGAGGAGCTAATATCCGATTGGCTATCAAAGAAAATGATAATAATTCTTTTTATATTCTTCTTTTCTGCTAGGATTATTGTCACTATGTAGAGTATAATGATCTGCCTTTCCTAGCTTCGTCAATTCTACTTTTGTTGACGCGTTTCAGAGAACCTCCATCTTCAAAAACTATATCTATACTGGTCACCAATATTATGGCCAGTCCTATTTATAATTTTCTATCTTTACCTCATACCCCTCCTCTATTCCACATGTGTACATTAAACCTGACGTGCTCGCTTCTGATTGACTCTTCAAAATCATACGTTTTCGCTCGATATGATTGGCTCCTTTCAAACTTTCTCTTCAACGGTCGTCCCTCTTGTTAATTTTTGAAAATGTTTAGATTTTTAAACGTAATATCTGCTTGCGACGATATCTGTTCATTTATTATGTTTTCTTCCTTTAATTTAGATTTACAAAGTTTCAAGTTCTCTAAAATGTTCATATGTCTTCCTTTTTCTGCCATATGTAGTACTTTCATGGAGTTTTATATATCTCTAGGTATGTGTCCCTCTTTTATTAAATGTGACGCATAATTTGAAGATGGAGGTTCTCCGAAACGCTCATACTCAATAGTGAAAATGATAATACTTCACGTTTTATTTTTTTTCTTCTGTTTCTCAACGTGCAACTGCTGTGATTACACAGATCTCAGTTTTGGAGTACTATCATATGACAAACTACATTAGCATCTAAATTTGCCCTTATGATTTGACAGTATGTGCCATTTCCAGATCGCCGATTCTGGACACAACCGTCTGTCTACCAACAAGCTCACCTGAATGTTCAAGTCTTTTGTTTCCAGTCTTTTCGAGAAGAGATTTACTTTGAAAGGCCAAATTAAACTAAGTCGTTAAAAATTAATGGAAAAAATACTAAATTACCACCGTATTATTTGTTTTAATTAACTAAAAACAAAAATTTCTTTTAAATCAAATTTGGTACACATCTTTGAGCACAACATTCAGTAAAATATTATAAAATTATTTCGACGAATTTTTAAGACGATTTTTTCCCGAAAAATCGGAAATAAGATAATGTTGTGGAAAAAAGTAAATTTAAAGTAATTTTTGTGATACGTAGATAGGAAAATATGCATTATACAGCTTGCGATAGATAAATTTGTTTCCCTACACTCTAGACCAATAAAACACACTTTTTAAGAACTTGTCTTCTTTTAAAAATACACTAAAAAGGTTCTGGTTAACATTGTAAGAGCAGCAATCTTACCGCCAGCTAGATGGAAGACCTTGATTCTCCATGCAAACATGATTGAAGGTCACTCTATCCATGAGCGCACCAGAACTCTAACAAAGGAGGATCCAAATGCTATGAGAATTGGCGCCGATGGCTACTTGGAAGTAAGACACTTCAATGTTATCAGCAATGAGTTCAGCATGTACCATCACGAGTTTGGTCTCGAGTATGCACCAGATTCACCTTACTTTGGTAACTTGAGAGATAACTTGAATCTGCCCGACTTCGGAAGCACATTAAGAACTGCTCTTGAGAATCTATTCCAGCAGCACAATGGCGGAGTGTTAATTGCACAATCCAAGTCTCTAGGTGTCACGCACTATGATGATAAATACTATTTCACAGACTCTCATTCCTGTGGAGCACATGGATCAACTGCAGTCAACGGAAAAGCTTGTGTGATAGAGTGTGACACATTGGGTGAATTGGTTCGAGTTTTGCAAGAGATCTACTGGATCGCAAAATATTCAGTATACTTTAGACTACATCGATGTTGTAATCAGAGGAGAAATTGTCGGTGAATAAATTGACGAGGCTATGCCTTGAATCAATCGACAAATGCCGGCAAGTAGAAAAATGCTAGCGGACCAACAAATTAATTAATTGTTGTTATTAATTAATTTTTTATTTGATTCATTCATCTGTTAGCATTAGGAATAAGTATGTATGCAAAATTTCAAGTCGATTTAATCATGGGAAGTTGTTGAAATATCGATTACTATTATTAATTATTAATTAATTAATTTTTCAATTGATTCATGAATTATCACCGGAAATAAGCCTGCATGCAACATTTCAGAGCAATTGAAAAACGGGAAGAGGTTCAAAATTGGGAAATTAAAATCGACCCAAACACAGGAAAAAACTAAAAGAAAACAAGTAAAAAGGATAATTGACGATCTGAATAGTTAGAGTTTTATTTTAGAATCGTCAAAATAACACTTGTTTGACAAATCACGTTAGGTTACATTACGTTTATGTTAGGATATTACCGTTATTATAGCGGCCGTAACTCAGTCAGCAAAAGTTTGGTAAAACTGTGGAATGTTCAATGGATCTCTGACTTGTAAGCAGCTTCTAGTCATTTTCATTCGCTTTTCCTTTGTGTTTTATCAATCTACCTTCTTCATTATAAAGAAAAGACGTTTAAAACCCCCAAATATTGCACCAAATTTACAGACCATAATTATCTCTAAGTTTTACGAAACAAAGCTCAGAAACGAAAACAAAACCATCCGCTCACCGCTGCATACCCCTTGTCGTGCCTTTATGAAGGACATGTTGTGAAGGGTTCTTAAGCTTTAATAGGGATTGATTCCGGCCAGCCACGTAATGAATAAAGTTTTACAATAATGACTTACTTGAGGGCGAACGCGAGCAACAGCTTGACGTGAAAATATCATTTTGCGGCAGGAAATTTCCTGGGCTTTTTAAACAATGCTGATCCGAACCTCTTTCCCCTCGACCACTTGTGACGTGACAAACACGGCTGGGGCTTTGAGACTTCAACTTTACTGATTCTTCGTTGGTGATTGCTGCGTGGTTCAGACGGGGGTTTCATGCTAACTTAAAAAAAAATCATTTACTTTTTAATAAAAATATTTACAAGGAATATTATAATTACTTGGTATTAATTGTTCTGACTGGCTTATTATTGTCACATCAATAATTATGTGACAAAAGGATTACCAATTATAACGAAATAAACGATATGGTAAACAGCACTAATTACCCCTTGATCTCATAATAAAACGTTTTACATTTCTCTACCTTTATTTTTAAAAAAATTGGTACTAAAGGTAAACGGCAAATAAAGGATGTAAAAATATTACAAAATTTTCTCACTTTCGAATATTTTACCCCAAAAATCCGTTTGGGAAGTTACCGACAAAATATTTTTAAAAATGTCTGCTTAAATTTTGTTTCTTCATGAAAAATCTTGATCCTTGTTAGTGTAGTGAATTTAAAATTATTTTTTCTGAGTAAATGGAAAACACAGTAGTGATCTACATTTCATTTTAATTTCTTCCGATTAACTACCAAAATTAAAATTTATTTTATTTCAAATTCGCTATCCTAATGCGTAACTTAAATCTTCAAATGTGACCAAAATTTGACGAACAGATTTTTAAAATGTTGGTTGAACTCCTTACTGTTTTTCTATAACTTCAGAAATCTATTGTTTGTGCATTGACAACCCATAAGTTTCATCTGAATAATCATAGATACAATTGATTTTAAAAAAATTCAACATCAGTTTCAAGTAGAAGCACTTTTTAGGTTAAAAAAAACAAACAGTTAAATTTATGAACTTCTCAAGATTATTTATGCGATATTTTAATTTTCACTTCAAGTAATTTTAAATGAACTGTTTTGGATACCTAATAGCGAGATTTATAAAATTCGCTTTGATATATTTAGTTCAATTGTAATAAATAAAAATTACGTGTTGGTACTTGCAGTAGTTCCGAAGAAGTGTTATAGGTCATATTCATTCAATAATTTAACTACACAAAATTATAAAATACATATTTTTAAAATTCACAAGAAAAATAAACATATCAATTGAAATTAAAATTCACAAGAAAAATAAACATATCAATTGAAATTATATTGAGGCATCAGCTGTTGTGCGAAATCAGCTGTTTGGAAGTAGTCTCTTCGTCTACATATATACAAAAACAATTATATATCATGTGAGGCATGTGTTAAGCAATCAAGTGCGACGGGAAAGCAAGTGTTTATACCTATGTTTTGTCAACCGCAACCATAGATGTTTTTACTTCAACAACTAACATTCACATTAGAAATGAAATTGTAAATAAAAATAATTTACACTTTACTAAAAATGCTGCAAAAATTATTATTAGGGTGTTTTTTATACTGACGTACAATTCCTTAGACTATAACTTTCTTGAAACGTGTATTTAATGGTACTATCGAATTTTGAAGCTATTACAAAGCCTTATCTTTAAAGAGTGACGAAGAAAAACAAATATTTAAAGTGAGTAATTGAATAAAGAGTTTTACTTTTTATTTTGTTCTAATTTTAGGATATGTTAACTTTAATTTGTTTCTACAAAAGGCAACGTAAAGCACACTTAATATCTCTATTGTTGAACCCTAAATAAAATTATAATAATTAATTATGGACTTTATGAAAAAATCAATAATTATTACCAATAATTACAAAATATTACAAATATACAAAATTCGTTAGTGACATCAAAATTACTGTCTTCTATTTTTTCGGCCATCTAACAGCGGATGTTAGTAATAGTTCCTGAAATACAATATCATTTACAAATTGAAATACTTATATACCAAACATTTGCCTTACTATTCGGAGAATGTTTCCGTGCCTGTTTGTAGTCAGTCTACGAACACGTATTTTCTCCACAGTGCCTTCACAATATAAAAATAATTTGACCGAAATAAAGAGCCTAAAAATTTTAAATTATGTAAACTTCAGTTTAATAAAACATTGAACATTTTAAAAATATGGATTGAAATGAATGAATAATCAAATCTGAACCAATTTAGTTAAACATTTACAGCTCTATTACCGCCCTAAACAGTACTTAAATATTAATTTGACAACAATGTGTTAAATAAACATTAGGTGAGTTCGTTTGCAAAAGTGACCTTTTAGTGATGTTTTATATTTATTACCTTGACCTTTTCTACCGATTAAAGTAAATTGTAAGTAAGCGTGACTATAAATAACATAAACAAATAATACGGTTTCCTTTAAAAAATGCTCAACGTAATACTAAGATTGAACATCAACAATTCAGGGACATATTTTCTTGATCAGAATCTGTTATCTATTTAGGTATTGTTGGGGTCTAAATGAAAATACAGTGGAACCTCTATAATCCGAATATATATATATATATATATATATATATATATATATATATATATATGTGTGTGTGTGTGTGTGTGTGTGTGTGTGTGTATGGTGTGTGTATGTGTATAGAGCTAGATAGATGGATGGATGGACGGATGGATGGATGGATGGGTGGGGAGAGAGAGAGAGAGAGAGATATGTTTGTGTATGCAAACACAAAACAACATATTATAGGTTTGTTGTTCATAAATAAATAAACCAAGCCTATCACTGAATTAAGAAAATTATCCGCCTTCCCCATAATATTTGTCCTTTAACTTTAAACAACCTTCGTGTTAAAACACGGGCGCGCGCGCACACACACACACACACACACACACACACACACACACACACACACACACACACACACACACACACACACACACACACACACACACACACATAAACAAATAATTTCTGCTTTATTTCTATAGATATAGTTGCACACACTCCAGTGTTGACTTAGAACTGTTCATAAATTCAAAAATTTTATATATTCCCCGTATCGATATAGGTATAGTAGTGTAATTGTGAAATTCTGTAATTTTTTATAAATTAAATTAGTTGATCCAGTAAGAATACTAAATAAGTGAAGTTTTAATTGCCGTAAGTATAAAAATTTATCTTCGTAGTCGATTCATAGTTGAACAATACTTGACTCCGGAATCTGTAACTACTCACATCTGGATCAACTCTTCTACCTTTCATTCTAATTTCGCATCCTTTAAGACAGTGAATAATCATCTTTGTAATAAAAACTGTACGCTTTTTTTGTAATAAGTTATGTTGATTGAACAATAACAATAATGTTCATAGTTCCCATTTGTAGTATCAGAGAACTATCCCGAGATAAATCACTCATTTTTTTCGTATTATAATAATTATTAATTAATTTGAGGATTAATTTGTAATTAAAATAATTATTTACTGGATACTGCGTAACTTTATTTATACATCCTTAAAATATTTCCATAAATTTTCAACAAATTTAACAACAATTTGTGGAATTATTAATTAAGTATTAAACTATAATTGAAGCGGCAACACTTTGGCAACTTACTAAAAACATTGGTCCAATCAATGTGAGACTGTAAAAATAAATTAAATTACATAACTTGGTATAAACAATGTATTTCGAAAAAAGAAAAGAAAATAATAATAATAATAATAATAATAATAATAATAATAATAATAATAATAATAATAATAATAATAATAATAATAATAATAATGAAATAAAACATATGGGTTCTAGAAATATATTTGCAGGAATTATTTTTGAAAGAAATTAAGTACCGATTTATAAATAAACTTTCCAATTTGCTGTTAATCCTTATTGTACAACAATTCAGCTTAAACCACTTTCGCCACGCTCACCGCCGCACCAGTTGCTTAGTAATTTAAACCGAGCAAAGTTTTAGTGCTTCCATCTTGAGGTGATGTTGCGGTCTGTTAAGTGTTGCAAGTAAATTAATGAAGGTTTAACGGTGATATGGTGTAGCGGGATAGCGCGGTAACGAATTGACTGGTGTGTTGGACAGCCACTCGCAAAACCCAAGAGTCTGGTAATCAATTTCCCCGCAGCCGCCGTCCGCTAGCCCTGGTACGGTAACAGTTCTTGTAGCATCAGACCCTGCCATGCATCACTTGCAGCGAGTCTATTAACATAGATTCCGAGGTGTCGGGGGCAAACTGAACTGTTTCAAAGCGAGTGTTGCTTCTTTCGGAGGATGACCAATATTGTGCATTTTTTACTATTAAATTGTTTTGAGTGATCCTCATAAAATTTGTAGTGCAGCACTTATGGTTAGTCTCATAACAGTTTAAATTCGATTTTTAAAAACGTGTAAAATAATAAAAAGTTGTAATTATTTTTTACGCTATTTTAAGAGAAATAGGATGCGGGGTTCTAGCATGACATTGTCTCTGAAATGTTTGATTTTTGCTAATTGGATGTCCGTTTTTAATCACTTCAGCATCTGTGTTCTAAGATTCTTTATTGTACAAACTACGTAGAAGTACGCGTACAATAATCGCAAAAAATATCGACTTTAGAGATGTATCGATTTTTAGATTGCCTGATATCAAACATTTGGTTTTTATTATAATGTTTATCGTCTGCATTAGCCCAAGTGTGCATAATAGTCGGACGTTAAAAAAAAAAAAAAATATTATAATGTTTAGCCGTCTATGTTTCGTAACTCTGTGTTCATTACTGGGAATTAAACTAATAGTCTGATTGCGATGAAACTTTATGTTTCGTAATTGGTTTTTAAAAGTGGACTGTATTTCGAGAAAATAACAATTACTTAATACATTAACTTAAAACACAGGACATGCATAGACTGATGTCTGCTGAAGTCTGTGATACTGGTCGGGCCCGGATCTGACGCAGGAATCGACGCAGCATTTGAGTTTTTTTACCACACATAAACATAAAACCGTTTATTATTTTTTTAAATTTTAGTCCAATAGAGATTGTTCGGACAATTTCCACATTAGTCGAACGGTTACAATGCACAACCTTGACTGAAGGTGCTCACGAACAAGGTAGGAAAGTGGGGGAGACTGAAGGACACATAATTTATGATTGTGAGGTTCTTAGAGTTTTTTGTTTCCAGGACCGTGTGGACCTCCAGTAGGACGAGATAGTCAGTTGATTGCTAGAACTTATTAAAGGCACCAATGTGCTGAACTAGTACCTAAGTACTCAGATTAGTTTACAATAGGCGATCGCAGTGCGTAGGGTTTTTATAATTCCTTCCTCTTGTATTCCAATCCAATCCAATATATCTTATAAGCCAAACAACTTCCAAATTTCACTTGGTAGTTATAACGTCACAAAAAAGTAAGAAAATATAAATTACTGTTTCCCTTGATCAGCTCTTCATTTTCCTCTTTAGTTGTACTTGTACCTGGTCACTTCTTGTAATTTTCGATTACGTGAAAAAATGGACCTTACGATTTTGACAGAATTATCTGTTTTTAGACCTCCCAATCAAAAAGTACTTACATTTGCGTTTGTGTATCTGCGCACAACCTACACTTTATCAGAATTTATCGATTTCCATTGAATCGGACATGATTGAAAATATTGTAAAAGTAATTATTTTTTAAATAAAAAAAATCAGTTTTCAATCAACTTTTCATTTAATGCAAATCGTACGATGGTTAAATCGTTATTTTTACATATATATTTCTTCTTTTTATTAGTCATAGTTTTAGTTGAAATAATTCTTTCTGCGAAATACTTTTTATGACGTAATACGTGTATAATGATGCATGTCTTGTACTTCAAATGGCTCTTAAATTTTTTGTTTTGTCCTTGTTCTTAAAGTACCTTTTATTTTTTTTAATTCTTAATATAATCATCTATCCTCTAATAGAAATGTTATTTTATTGAGTACATACATTTCTTAGTTTCAAATATTTTATATTTGTTAAAGCGATTAGGAATGCTTCCGTTGTCAAAACGTTTTGCTGTACTGATCCCTCAAATGTAGGTTCGTTCTTTTGTACTATCATACTTCCCATTACTATTTAATAATTTGCTCGCTTCTGATTGGTCCTCTTAACGCATTAACTTTAAAGTCGACTTAATTCTCATAAATGGTAAACATTTTTAAACTTTAACAGTAAAATTATTCCATTCAGAAACAAAGTATGGGAATCAATTTGGATTCAAAGCTGATCTGGAAGTCACACATAAAAAGAAAAAAAAGAGCTTGAGTTTAAGTTCAAGAATATGTATTGGGTATTTAGACATAATTCAGGATTATGTACAAGTAATAAATTACTATTATACAGTCAAGGGTATAAGCCGGTGTGGAGCTATGGACTGAAAATTTGGGGATGTGCCAAGAGAAGTACTGTAAAAAATCATGTTTTTCAAATCACAATTCTTCGGATATTAACGCACCATGTTACATTCGCAATGAAAGTACTTATAGGGTACTTAGAGTGAATACAATGATGATAAGATGTGTTACCCGTCGACTTGGTACAGTGATAGCTAAGAGGCTACAACCAGATACATTCAATGGAATGCCATCTAACAGTGAAATATTTAAGTTAGAAAGACTTTTTAACCGCCTTATGACCCTGCAAAACGATTTCACGCTAAAACTTACTGTTTGTGGAAAATTTTAACACAAAAATCACTTTTAACTGCATGATTGATGCGCAGCTCGCATGCGCATGCGCGGCATCACAAATCGGACAATATTTTGTATATTTTACGAAGGTAACTTATCAATCACGAGTAAACAATCCCATTATAAATACCACTTTTTTGCATAACGTGCTTAGAACAATTTCAGTATTTACTTAAAAGTCATTAAACGTATAGGTTATGTCGCCCTAAGATTTCGAATACCAAACACATGTTTTGAACACTGTTTTTATACAAATTATTTGTGTAAATAATACATTCCAACGAATACTCTTATTCAAAAGGCTGTGTTTACTTAATACTTTCATAGTTCGAGATTTCTCACTGGCCACCTGGTCTCTATTTATTTGTATTTATATATTTATATAAATTTTCTAAACTATTTAACCAGCTTCCTTTATCTTCATAACGTAATATTTTCATTGAATTTATCATATCTTCGTTTACGTCCTTCTCTAGTTTTTCTTTTGGCTCACTTTTCTCAGTATTTGAGCATTTACGAATTAGTCCAGTTGTGTAGAGTTTTACTATAAACATAATATATATTTCTACACAAATCGGTAACACAATAATTACCCTATATTAAAGATGACTACTATTGTTAATGAAATGCTAAAAATTTACAGCTGTGAAGTTTATTATACGTATTTCAGAAAACAATTAAACAGTTAATGTTTCAATGCTGACAGTAGTCAGCTACTGTTCTAATGACAGGCATTAATCCTCAAACATGGTGGCGTCAGTAACACTCGCATAAACATTTCATACCCCTCCCACTCTCGCCACTCTCCCCACCTTACAGATAGCTATTAAAATTCAATTGAAATAAATGACCGCCAGAGTGAATCCGAGGAATGTAAATATACAAGTTATATACAGTGCTGTTTATAATCACTTATAGTTTTATATGCTGCAAACACAATGGAAATGCATTTTCACGGATCGTAAGCGTGTGTATTGTAGAAAGTCTAATTTTAACCAGAATTCAATACAGAAAAAATGTCTCTTTTTGAACTAAAAATAAAAATTATGTATCGTGTTTTCACTTCTTCTTTTTTATATTATAATTACGATAATTTGTTCGAAAACCGACAAATTAACGTAGCTAGTGTTCAACGACATAACCTAAAAGTTATTATAGCCAATCAGCTGTTCAATGAAATCAGCTGATTGTTAAGAATTAATATAAAATATCTAAACTTTTACTATAACTATCAATATAAATTTCTGCACTCACATCCTGCAAAATTCAACATCACAGCCAGACTAACGATTTGATTTTGTAATAAACAAGATTTTCTTCACGGAAAGACTCATAGATTCCGACGTGTCCGTGGTGGTGAAGCACCGGCCAATGCGCTGCGTCTCCAAACTTGCGCAACTTATGGTCGTAGGTTCAAGACTGAAGATAATGCCATAAATATTTTCCAAGCAAAAGGTAAAAACAATATGAGATCTCTACGTACTACGTATTGCAAAGAGCTAACGTCACTTTTAAACCAAAAGCCGTTTAAAAACAAAAATATTTCTGCCTGCGTTTTTTATTTAGTTATTGGCCATTGCTGATTTAGACACCGTTATGTTAGTTTTAAAGTAATCTATGAAATAAATTACCAGTATTTTTAACAACTTTTTTGGTGTTACTAAACGTACACTCATTAGTTTTTTTAAGTTCCAGATTAAAGGTATGATTATTTTTAAATACTAATATACCACCATTATGAAACGAATAAATTAATTTTGTCAGTGAAAAATTTTATAATTAAAATTTAATTTTGGTTGTAAGTTTGTGTTATTTTAGACCAAAACTGCGCTAGTTACAGTAAATATCCGTATATGTGTAGAATATAATATATATATAATAATATATTAAAAATAGTATATTCGTTCGACAGTAACATCTGGAAAAACATTGATTTTCAATGTTTCACTAAAATCGTATCTAGCATCTTTGAGATATTTCAGCGCTCCAAGTCTGAAGTTGATGAAAAATGTTGGTTCGTTCTTTTTTAACCTGTATGACGCAAATTCTTGTTAGCGGTCTGGCCTGAATTTTAATTATATATATATATATATATATATATATATATATATATATATATATATATGTGTGTGTGTGTGTGTGTGTGTGTGTGTCTTAAAGATAATATTTAAAATATTTAATCTTATGGCAGTTAGTCTAGTGAGGAAGAAGACGGACAGTGAGGTTAAGGAAAAGGGTAAAGCATATAGCAATGATCGAACCTACAACCTTGAGGTGAGCAAGATCAGAGACGTTACAAACTCTCTGCCTCTGAACTTGTGCATATCAAGGTCGTAGTTTCAAGATTGAGGTTTGTAACTTGAGGAGACGTAAACTACATAAATATTAATTTATAGACCGTGTGTGTGTGTGTGTGTGTGTGTGTGTGTGTGTGTGTGTGTGTGTGTGTGTGTGTGTGTGTGTGTGTGTGTGTGTGTGTGTGTGTGTGTGTGATGTGCGTGTGTACTTGCATCTAGGTCTTACGATGCCGACCGCTCCTTTAGCTCTTTGAGATTCGCTATTAATAGTAGCCTATAGATTAATTAATTGCATGTTCACAGTCATTCCATCATTGTATCTGCTAACATGTCAATCCAATGCAATAACAGAGCATTGTAAACTGTATTGGCGACAATGAAACATGAAACAAATCGATAGGAATTGGAACAGGCTGGGGGGGAGGGTAACCAAGATAATATTATTGTGTCGAACAATTTGAATAGCTCAGACGGCGGTTACGTGTAGGTAGTGTTTTTGTACGTATAAAGAGCGGGGGGGGGGAGATTAACGGAACAAAAACTGTTTCAAAGCGTCGGGTATTAAATACGAAATGAAGCCTGTCATTCGCAGAAGCCTCGAATAATTGCTTCATTAGTAGCTTCTGGTGAAATGAACGATCGAGAACCATTGTGGAATAACTTGGGTGAGATTATGCCGTATCATACGTCAGCCGCGAGGATAACGTATCGCATGGTGTTATGCAGTATAGACCTACTTAGCTATTACAATACATAGTTTTAGTTGATTAACTGTAGTTTCTAGCATATAGTTTCCTGATTAGTATGTTTTGAAAACTATCGGATAGATCGTACAGGATCAATCAACAATAATTTAAAACACTGTCAAAAATATTGAGCACGTTAAAAGATTGATACATGTTAGTTTATGACATACATTATTAGTAATCAGGAGGCCTGTGGGAAATTTCGCACTATGAAAGTAAACACAGACATTTGAATAAGAGTAGTCGTTGGGAGGAAAGGAAAATATGTTTAAAAAATAAATCGAAAAACGATTGATAACAATAGATAAATAAATGCACAATCGAAGGTGAAATAACAAATATATTTGTGTAAAAACAGTGTCAAAACATGTGTTTGATATTCGAAATGCTTGTCTTGGCTTGTACAACAGGGGACTGTCAGTAGGACCACATAACATACACATTTAATGGCTTTTAAGTAAATATTGAAATTGTTCTAAGCAAGTTATGCAAAAGGTAGCATTTGTAATAGGATTATCTATTCGTGATTAATAAGTCAGCTTCGTAAAATATACAAAATATTGTCAGATTTATGATGACGCGCATGCATGTGCTAGCTGCTCATCCATGATGCGTTTTGCCTATGACAGTTAACAGTGTCTTTTATGTTACAATTTTCCAAAAATAGCAAGTTTTAGCGCAAAATCGTTTTGCAATGTCAGAAGCCGGTTAAAATTTTTTTCTAAAGATACTTCATTTATGCCTGTACGAATAGTATGTTCTGAGAAAAAGGAATGTTGACTCGAGAAATAATATATATGATCACTCTGTCCATAAACTGAATTACAACTCTACCATGATGGTGATTAAGGAGTTTTACTTATAGTGCGTTTACATTGGGTTATATATATATATATATATATATATATATATATATATATATATATATATATATATATATATATATATATATGAGGACTTGCATGAGACACGTGTATTATCATTTTTATGATTATACAAGCTTCATCAAATTTTACTTATTTATCAATTTCACTTTACATCATGCAAGTCCTGATACGTGTATCCCACTGTATACATGTACTGGTTTTAAAAAATAAATGCTAAAAATATTACACTAAATTTCTTATAATGAAATATTTTTACGAAAAATCGTTTTATCAGATTTTGTTTATACTTCTCACATTAAAAATCATAAATTAAATTAGTGCAATAGATTTGAAATAAAATACAAACATTCTTCAGTAAATCGAAAAAACTCGACCGAAGTTTGCGGTTATGCACGTTTTTAGTAAATTTTCAAATCATAAATTTATATTATTTAATTTACCACATTGACTTTAGTCAAAAATTTTCATATTCAACCAAAAATTGTAGCAAAATCTAATGAAATTATTTTGAGAAACTACACTGTTTTTTTTTACTTTTATAAGTAGCTCCCAATCTCAATTTTTTATAAAAAGGAATTCATACTAAATTTGAACTAAATTTTATAATTATTATATCAGTTATCAAGAAAAAAATGTTTCTTTAAAGAACTTCAAAAAGCTATTCTCACAGAATTTTAAAAAAATCATTGCATTTAAAAAATACCAGACATGTGCAAAATGTCATCGACGTCGGTGAGTGAGTTAGTGTCGATCAATGTACAGACATTCACTTCTTTATACTCGATGAACTGAAGAAAAAAATCTCGGTATTAATTTTTCCCAATCATCGATCTCGCTTTAAACTTCCTGGAATGAAATAGAAAAATATTACGTGCTTGTTAAGTTAGTACCAAATTATTCTCTATTTTAAACTGATAAGGCTTATTTCAACAGCGAACATTCATCTTTATGCATTCATAGTTTTAGCTTAATCTGCTCAGACATTTTTGAGTAATTAAATGACATTCACAATGACCTCATCATTCTAAAATTTCTTTATACTGAATATAACATTTTATTTCTTGCCAGGCCGAGTAGACATATGCGATTTAGCTACACGGGTGTACAGATTTTGCATAACTCGCGCCTTAATATGACAACGGGTCTGTAATACATTCATTAGCTGTTATTGCCATAATTGTATCTAACCTATTATAAAGGTTCAAGGAAATCCTACAAGAATATATTATTGTTCAGTGGAAAATATTAAATACCATTTTCCCCTTGAAGGTGTGAAATTTGGGATGTTTAACGCATGTTTCTTTTTTGTAGTTAAAATTTTTTTAATAAATTTTCAAAAAAATCCGACAATAAAATATTTTTTCTAATCCAAATTTTATTCCACCCTTTTAGGGGATGAATGATGAAATAACAGTATCATATCAAATTAAAAAAATTATAAGTTGCACTTCTTGAAAAATATGTTTACCCTGTCACTATAAGCGTTAAATTAACACATTGATAATTTAAAATTTGACTGAAAATATGGAAATAAACACTCACGTATTTCAAATTCCATTTTCGCATTTAAAAAATATTTTTTTAACTTAAAATAAAAATGTGCGCAGATTTTATAACTAATAATTATTATGAAATCAGATTTTCAAATAGCACCAAATTTTAAGTATATATTTTAACGGACTTTCAAAAAGACAACTCAGAAAGCAAGACCGGTTCTCATTTCAAGGTCTTGGATTTTTGTCTTACCATGATCGCCGCTCCAATAGTAGAAATTGTTTACACGCAATATTCTTCAAATATTTAACCGTAGGCTACATGTTATGTTATATGTTACATGTTATATGTTATATGTTATATGTTATATGTTATATGTTATATGTTATATGTTATATGTTATATGTTATATGTTATATGTTATATGTTATATGTTATATGTTATATGTTATATGTTATATGTTATATGTTATATGTTATATGTTATATGTTATATGTTATATGTTATATGTTGTATGTTGTATGTTGTATGTTGTATGTTGTATGTTGTATGTTGTATGTTGTATGTTGTATGTTGTATGTTGTATGTTGTATGTTGTATGTTGTATGTTTATATATGTTGTATGTTGTATGTTGTATGTTGTATGTTGTATGTTGTATGTTGTATGTTGTATGTTGTATGTTGTATGTTGTATGTTGTATGTTGTATGTTGTATGTTGTATGTTGTATGTTGTATGTTGTATGTTGTATGTTGTATGTTGTATGTTGTATGTTGTATGTTGTATGTTGTATGTTGTATGTTGTATGTTGTATGTTGTATGTTGTATGTTATATGTTATATGTTGTTATATGTTGTATGTTATATGTTGTATATTATATGTTATATGTTATATGTTATATGTTATATGTTATATGTATATGTTATATGTTATATGTTATATATTATATATTATATGTTATATATATATGTTATATGTTATATTATATGTTATATATTATATATTTATATATTATATATTATATATTATATGTTATATGTTATATATTATATGTTATATGTTATATATTATATATTATATATATATTATATATTATATGTTATATATTATATATTATATGTTATATGTTATATATTATATGTTATATGTTATATATTATATGTTATATGTTATATGTATATATGTTATATGTTATATGTTATATGTTATATGTTATATGTTATATATATTATATGTTATATGTTATATGTTATATGTTATATGTTATATGTTATATATTATATATTATATTTATATGTTATATATTATATGTTATATGTTATATATTATATGTTATATGTTATATGTTATATGTTATATGTTATATGTTATATGTTATATGTTATATGTTATATGTATATTATATGTTATATGTTATATGTTATATGTTATATGTTATATGTTATATATTATATATTATATGTTATATGTTATATGTTATATGTTAGGTCGTAGAAACTACTAAATTTGGTGAATGTGTTTACAATACTAAAGTATAAAAGTCTTTTAACTCATAATTTAGGCAGTTTTGTATGGAAATTATTTTCTAAAAATAAAAGTTAACCGCATGAAAAGAACGACGGAAACGCGACAAGAGATATAACACTTTTACTGTTCGCGTTTAACGAACAAATTTCGGATGTAAGAAGGAGACATTTGAATAAACGGAGACAATACGACTCCGGGTGAACGTGGAGCGAGATAGGCTTTACCAGAAAGACATACTTACTTGGCTCTCACACCTCGTCGTGTCATTTCCTCTGCATAGGAAGTTGAACACTTTAAAGTTTCACGATTTGCGCTGCGTGCTTTGCCAATGATATATGTCTTAATCAAACGTACAGTACATATTATGGACTTATTTTCAAGTGCAAATATTTTCCTTAAAACTCTTAGTAACAAAAAGAAAAAACTAAATTATTGTTTTGTTTATTTAATTAATTTTCCATAACAAAAACATATTTAAAAATGTAAATGTACAGTATAAATAAGTCACTGTTAATGTAGAGAAATATATGTTAATAAGAATGTTAATTAATTTAACACAGTTCTATTCATCTTATAAAAAAATTCTGATTAACAATAGCAGCTTCAAAACCTTTAGAAAAGGGTGATTTGGTACAGGGTAGCGTTTCTAACTGATGTGCGAAGGACCGTGGTTTGATGACCTCGTGAGGGTCCAAAGTATTTAATATCAGTAATAAACTTAAAAATTATTTTTTCTTTATCATATTCATTTTGAAATTCTGATTTCACTGTCGCAATCAGCTTTAAAATCAGCATGTGTTAGAAATTAAACTTTCACATTACAGTGAAAATACGAAAACGAACCCTGACCGCCGTCAAAAATATTCCTTTCTTTTAACTGATTCAAAATTTTGATTTCAATGGTGAAATTAGATATTAAAGAGATGTTAAACGAAAAAGTTAAGGATTTTTAAAAATTTGAAATTACCGCCATTTTGAAACTGTTGAACGAATTTTGCCGGTTCAAATCTTACCAAAATTGCTAACATGAGCGTGATTAAACAAACAAACAAACATACACACACACACACACACACACACACACACACACACATATATATATATATATATATATATATATATATATATATATATATATATATATATATATATATATATATATATATATATATATACATTATTATCTGCGCATAGACCCTGTTGGATCACGCAAAGCACTCCGATTCATGTCTTGTTCCTTCTAATCCTCCACACTTCCCTCGTCCTGTCCCCATGGATCCTCTTCCGCTCCTCCGTCCATTTTACCCCTGCTCTCTTTGGGATTTCATTCTCTGGGACTATATATATATATATATATATATTTATTTATTTATTTATTTGACTATCGACACTATTATCAGTAGCTTCACTAGCATGATTACCTGAAAAATGTGTGTATATATATATATATATATATATATATATATTTTTCAGGTAATGACTCTAGTGAACCTACTGATAATAATGTCAATAGTGAAATTAAATAGACAGTGAACATCTTGATTTCGGCTTCATACTTGGAGCTAGAACCGCCTTTGATGATGTTGGAAAACGTTTAGAAAGCTAGAACCGCATTTCCGAAAACGTTGGAACATTTATTTAGAAACATTTCTAACAAATTGACTAACAAATTGGTTCGATTTCGTAAAGAACCACACTTTCCAGTATATTGAAGTAATAGATTCCAATATACTGTATCTTTAATTAAGTTACGTTTCTTAAAAAAAAGTGTTTCATTTTTCAACATCTGTTCGCACGTACTTACTTCACGTTGTTACACATCACGCAGCGCAACCCCAAAAAAATACGTTTTTAACTCCTGACATCCAACAAACGATTCACGACTGAGTCAGTTGGACTTTTTTTGTGTAAATTAAACAGGAATCAGTTGAAAAAAGTTTTCCGATCCTAAGGCAAGGGCTGTAAAATGATCCCTGTCAACGGCAGAGCTCAGCGGGTAATTGCTTAATTAAAGCATCCATAATTAGGGTACGTAGGTACACCAAGGACCGTACTTCTGTTAGACTAGACCATCAGTACCGAACCTTCAGTATGGGAAATTATTAAATTTTGCAGTTTTTTTTTACGTTTCCAAGATATAACCTAGAAAAAAATGCATAGACGACGTATTTTATAAACCACATTTTATATAAAAGACAGAAAGAAAGAACAGACTAATTTCTGAAAATTGATTCATCACATTTTTTCTATTCTTTAAACGTATTTAAATATTCACAATTCCAGAAAATGAACCGAAAATTAACTAAAAGGAATATTGGTCAAGGCTTGTTATCGCTTTTTCTCCATTTACTCTTTCCAATTAGGTTTCACCATTTTATTTTTACATTTTCACAAATAATTATTCTTCATGTCTTTTTTTTTAAATACTAAAAGTAATTTGTTCCGATCTTTACGTAGATAATGTAACCACATTTTAAAACATTTTTGTTGTTATTTTAAGGCGAAAAGCACATTGAGGCTATTATCGCCTCCCTAAATGTAAGTGTATGTGTGTTTAAGTCGTAAGTGTAGTGTTGTAAGTGTAAGTGTGTGTTAGACTTGGGTACCGTGAGGGACGTCTAAATCCTCTCAATAAGTGCAGCTAGTCTGCACCCCCGTGCGGGGCATTTAAAAACAAGTAATATAAAACAAACAAGTAAAAGTAAAACAAGTAATTTTTTACATTTAAAAACAAGTAATATAAAAAAATTAAGTAAATTCCTACTTAGACAGCTGCATGCTGCGATCCCTAAAACCAACATAAGATAGAACATAAGTGTTACTTGAATCAAATCCTATCGTATAGTCTGTACAAATATGCGATATTAATATTTGACAAAAAAACTGTATCATCATCAAGTGTCATCCACTACAAGTTTTAAAAAATGTGTTTGAACTTGAGTGGATGAATAATAGTAGGAATCACTTAAGGAAATCCTATCGTATAGTCTGTACAAATATGCGATATTAATATTTGACAAAAAACTGTTTTAACATCAAGTGTTATCAACTAAAAGTTTTAAAAAATGTATCTCAACTTAAGGGGATGAATAAAAATTATTTTATTAACGATTGAAAATTTGAACATATATAGGGAGAGTGTGAACTAATAGTAGGAACTGAAAAAAGTACAAGATAAAAAGTTATTGTTATATAATATGATGATGTTTTTTTTTATTAGTTCGTTTCTTATGTCACGAGCGTAAATAACCACATTTAAATGATGTGATAAAAAATATCATCGCCATTTAATGGAAATTTGCAAATTGATACTGTTACAAGTTCAATAATGGCCGAGCTAACATCAGAAATACAGCCGATTGCAGGTTTTCGCAAATGCACAGCTTTGAAGGGGACCGTGCACTCAGTTATTATGCACCCAGTTCCATCAGGAAGCCTTGTATAGCCTAATGATGTAGTTGTTTATTGATGCATGCATTAGGCGACATTATGGAGTAACCATTAATAGCGTAGCCTTACACGCATATTCAGGCTATGTTTCTCTTTGCTCTCTACACAGATCAAGTAGATATATTGTAATGTTCTCGACTGAATAAAAATCGATCTTGGAACGATTGTTATAACCGTTTCCAAGCTGTTTTACTTGGATGTATAACAGCCCGTGAACATCGCGACAAATTAAACGGATTGACTGTTTTCTATTAAATTTTAACATAATTAAAATAGCCAAGCTCACATCTCGAGATTCTGTATAATTTTCTAAAGGTCTATTTATGTATAATAGAGGGCCTTCCGCAATTAATTAGAGTAGAAACGAATAAAAAATTTTACAACAAGAAGTAGAACAGTGTTATAAACAAAATTCGAAGTGACCTATGAAATATGCTGCAATCATAACCTTCATTGTTGGTATATAAACGAAAAGGAAAAGAAATTAGAAAGTTGTTTTTATAAATTAAATCGCTATCCGTACTGAAAAAACATGAATTCTGTAAATAAAACAATTCTAATTATACCATTGGCTGCAATTTAATTACTATAATGCAATAATCTTTGAGTGCCTATAATTGTAAGATTACAGTACATATCTTTCGAAATAAAATCATTGCAAAACCATGTAGGCCTACTATTTCTTGTTATTATAAACGTCTGTAAAATAGACGTTATGGTTGTATTTAATACTTGTATGACCTATTAATAAACAATGCCATTTATTATATTTAGGTTATTTAATACAATAGGCCTTACTTTTTCCAATTTCGTATTTAAAACTATAACCTATAATATTAATGGCTGAAATATAACATTGTACCTTACTGCAATGTTTACAAACAAATGAAACCTAATATAACCGAACTTTACATTTTGTACCTTCGGTATTTACTGACTTACGGCTACTGCATTTACTGAATGTGAGACCTAGATTGTTTTGCCGATTCTACTTTCAAAACTGATTTGGTCAATAATTGTTTAAGTCTTGGATGCAGTACCATTTTCAACAATTTTTTTAGCAATTAGCTGTTTTTTTGATACACACAATTATTTGTCACTTATGCCTGTGTTGTGCTATCTCAAAGGGATACTTATATACTGTTCCTTGATTTTGATTGTAGACCTATTATCGGTTTTAAGTCGGTTTTATTTTATTATAAATAATTAGAATAGAAAATTATGACGTGTGAATATATGTAGTTTCAATAACTCAGGACCTTATTTTTGGCACAAAATCTATCGAAACGTCTAGCTTAATAGTGCTTAATAGTATATGTAAGATAGATTGCGCTAAAATTGTAGCACTGTAAATTCTGGATAATGGCAGTAATTTTTTGTAAATTTAAGTATTACAGCTTAAAAGTGCCCATGTCAAAATCACTAAACTTAACCAGCCGGAAACATCGAGTAATGTAGCTGCTGTACATGTAGCTACCAGTGGTGAGCTGATTTCCGTCAACGTGTGGACAATTTACGTCAACATGGGGTCAGTTCAGGTACAGTTACGGTATAAAAAGTTTAAGAGAAATGAATAACGTACTGAAGCATAATTAAAACCTGGAAGAAGATCAATAATGCCACGAAAATGTTGATGTAACTTAGAAACAATTTCTACTTGCAACAAACTTAAATGAAAGGATAAATTAAAATTTTATATAATTAATTTTTTTCATTCACTCTTTAATACGCCTTAAATTGTGCAATACTTATTCAAAACCTGTTTTGAAGGTCACAGTTTGCGATAAAGGATCCTCAATAGCTCAGTTTTCTATTATAATCCAAGAATCTGTTTATAAAATCTTTCGTTAGAACATAGTAGAAAAACGTATGACACAACTATTCTTACACTTTTCCAAAAATACCCGATTTGTAAACAATTAACAAATAAAAAGAAAAATATTCAGGTTTTGCATTTTGCTTGTATATGAAGTTTTACTCTCTCTAGGCTATCAGCCATAACTAAAGTAAACGTATGGAGCTACGAAATGAAGCACTAAAGATCTTCATAATACAAGAGCCGGGCTGCTTTCGGATTATTTGAAATAAATTAAAACATTTGAGGTTTGAGAATAAATCGGAAACAGCAAAACATACTCAACGGAAGTCAGAGAGCAAATGTATTAAATTACATTTAATCAAATGTATTAATTATGTATTAAATGTATAATACATTTAATTATATTTGTTGGACCCAAAAAATTCTGCAAGGGTTTTTAGTAGATAAGATTTTAATAAAATCTGAATAACCGATTTTGAGAAATTAGGCTAATTTTCTAAATTTAGTTGAACGCTCAAAAATATTTTAAAAAGAAAATAATCACTAAGAAAAATACGTTAGTACTAAATTTCGACCATTTTGATATAATTTTTTTTTCTAAAATTAAGGGCTTTTAACAACAAAATGGTATTAAAAACAAATATTTTTGATAAATAAAACAAATTATCACGAAATATTGACAAACTGCGAATAGGCCTACATACTAAATTTCATCAAAATTGTTCAATTAGATTAAAATGCAAGCAAGCAAGCAAGCGCGCGCGCGCGCACACACACACACACACACACACACACACACACACACACACACACACACACACACACACACAAAGAAGCATTTTGAACTCAACCAGATATGAAAACTGAAACTTCGTTTAAAATAACGAAAGTTATTTTTTAAGCTTACCGAGCATTCATCTATTTTATTCTTTGTGAGAAAAGAAAGGTATAACAATAAACAAAATTTTTTACAATATTTTCGATCGCCGTTATCTCGAAAACCGTTTGTAATATTTCCCTTAAAATTAATGCATTTTCGTTAAAAAACATTTTATAATTAAAAACAATTCTGTGTTTTACTTTAATATTATTCTGGCCTTACAATAAATTAATAATAGTTTTATTATTTTATCTCTGCTACCAATCAGTTAACAATCACAATATCGTCTCAAAATTAAATTAGAATTATTACCATTAATGTACATTTCATTCTGGTTATTATTATACATTTGTAATCTGCATTATACAATGACGAAGTTTACCTTTTGAAATGCATTCTATGTACCAGTATGACAGTAAAAGATTAAACTTTCCCAGTTCCCTTATGACAAAGCAACCAATGGCTGATTGTGGGTTTTAGACTAACAACAATCAGAACTAGACCAATGTTCAGCACTTGTTAAGTAATAATGCATATCGGGTGCGCGGAGTTTCTGTATGTACAAGGGTACCTTATGTCGGAGAGCAGCAGAGTATGGGATTAGGTGTTTTATGTTATCTTTTGTATATGCAAAACCTCGACTGTATTATATTCCGGTATTATAAGAACATGTACGTAATATCTTTTGAGATCATACAATATAATTAATTGACCGAAACTAGGCCTCTGTTTCAACTTTACCGTTTGTCATTTGGTTTGTCTGTTTGTTACGGTGGTTTGTTGGTACTGCGGACACTCGTCATTTAAAACAGAGGCCGCATCTTGAAACGGAACTGGGCAGTAAAGAATCTTACTCATAGATCATTCAAATATTATTTTAATTACAACTAATGAACATATTTGGCACAATAAAGAATTTTCATATGCAATGTAATTATATACCTACCTATAGTAATATGTAATGTACCTATAGCCTACTAATATATGTAGCTGTAAAAATAAATGTTATTGAACCAAAAATAAAAATCACGCATTATGTTTTCTCTTCGTTTTTTATTTTAATTACGATAATTTGTTCGAAAACACGACAAATTCACATATCTAGTTTTTAACAACATAACCTAAAAGTTATTATAGCCTATCAGCTGTTCAATAAAATCAGCTGATCTCTAAGAATGAATATAAAACAACTGAACTTTAAATGTAACTACCAAAATTAAATTGATTCATTTCATATACATAAATCGGCCAAACTTCTTCGTAGTTTCCGCAGTGTAGTGGTTATCCCCCGATCGATCCCAGGAGGAAAGACAGTAATTTTTAATTATAATTAATTTAATACGAGACTTGCGACGCGCAAAATACACTGTTATATATCAATAAACACACGCTCCTCGCATCACGCGTGCCGCAATATCCAATATCACAACCAGCCTTAAAACATGATAAATATTGAAAAAAACCGCATGTTTGGATACATTTACAATTATCGAACATACATAAACGATATACTCAAGATAATCATTTCCTGGAGCTGGTATTAAGTATGTATAATCTGACAAAACTGGTATATAGTTTAATTTGTGATTATATTTATTTATATATTATTATTTAATAATAAGGTTCTAATATTAGCTCTCATGGTAAAAAAGTACAATTTTTATAACAGTTAGTTGGTAAATATTATGTTCTAATATTCGTTTCCGTTGTAACTGATAAATAATTAAATTTAGTAAAACGATGATTCATTGAGTTGGCCACGAAGTAATGATACATAAGCGATAAATCTTTATGTTTGGACATGCGAAATGTTTAGCACTTACAAATATCAAACATGAGCCATTTACGAGGTCGTATTAAACTAATCACTTTGTTTAGATATGATCACAAATCACAAAACTGACGTAACTTTTATCGTGTTATACTGAAATTGCCGAACTGGTTTTCGAGTAAAGAAACATTCGGACATTATTCCGATTTTCTATTCATACCGGCTAAACAGTTGTTCCGAGCTGAGTTTTGATGACAAATCTTTAGTCAGAAAATTAATTTTTTACAACTTTGTTATTTAACATATGTATAGTAAAAACTTCTATAGGCGCCCCCTGATCTACCAGAGAACTTGGCTTTTCTTATAGGGATAAATCGAGCCTCCTTGTAAGGTTTTGGTGCTTACGGAAATATTAAATATTTATATTATAATTAATGCAATTATAGTACATACCTAACCCACCAAGCAAAAATTGTTAAGAGTTTACAATTAATTATATTTTGCGCATCCTTTTTTCATTATGTACTTTAAAATATGTAAATAAGGTTAACAATAATTTTATATTATAAGCAACATCTTTATTTAACTAAAAAGATGTTTATTTTAACATTTATTTAACACCTTTATTTAATTAAACATCTCTATTTTACATCCCTCTTATCATAAAATGTTAGTGTTTACTTATATATATATATATATATATATATATATATATATATATTGTTATTATTATTATTATCTGCGTATATACCCTGTTGGATCACGCAAAGCACTCTGACTCATGTCTTGTTCCTTCTAATCCTCCACACCTCCCTCATCCTGTCCCCATGGATCCTCTTCCGCTCCTCCGTCCATTTCCCCCTGCTCTCTTTGGGATTTCATTCTCTGGGACCTTCCAACCGAGCATCTTTCTCCTGTATGCGTTTCTGTCTTCAACGTCTGTTGAGTCTATTTCTGCGTCATGTAGGTCTATTCTGACTTGTGCGATCCACGACGTTGTTGATTTGACACCTTGTATATACTTTAAGGATTCTGTTGGCAAGTCTCGTTGTTGGGAGTCTACTGACGTATCCATTGAACCAAAGCCTCCTTCTTCTGATATCTGCTGCCAGGTTCGATATCTTCTCTGTGGTCTTCCGGGAGTGCAACCTGTATCCATCTACTGTTAATTTCGGGCCAAGGATCTTACTCAAGATTTTGCGTTCTTCCTTCAAAATATCCTCAAGGTAGCCTTTGTGAGGAGTGCTAGCAAAAATTGTATATACATATTTTGGACATACTTTGTACAAGATTGTTCCTTAATACTATGTATATAAATAAGTACAATTATTTTAAAATTATTGTTGAAAGCCATTGAACTACGTGCCTAGCCCAGTCTTAAAAATCGCTACAGGATTAACAATTATAACCTATTAAAATATACCTTAACGTTTTCACTTCTGTCGCCCAGTTCCACAACCGCCATGTTTTTTTCTATTTTTTACCTTTTTCATGTAAAATGTTCTACCGTTGCACGATAACTAGTAGAAATATAAAAAACTAAAATATAAAACATGGAAATTACTTGGAAGTACTGTTCCCTTAAACTTTGATTTCGAGTCACAGCTGTAATAGCTGTGGCTATTGTATAATTGTATAAATAGACAAACATTTTATTTAATTATGTTTTAATTAACAATATGTATGGTAATAATATTGCACGAGGTAAGATGGGGTTATGAGCTATTTAAGATTAAACACTTTGTATATAATTCAAATTAGGCCTATTGCAGACGTGAATTTAAAAGCAAATTTTTATTATATGAGCTATGTCCTAATTAAAGGACCATGATTGTAAATCCAGTTGTAAATTTCGATAAAAATTCGCTATATAACATTACATAATTGTATTTAATTGTAACCAATGTTTTAATTTATTTCTTCGTAAATACGTACAGTGGCAAATTAACCTTAACTGACGTGAATTTACAGGACTTGCTGAAATTATTCTTGCCGAATCAATAAGTTACTCTTGAAATTCTAAATGTCTGCAGTAAAATTGAATTTTTCGTTATGTCAAGCTCTTGTCTTATTATAACGCGGGTTTAATCTAATCGGGGAATTTTAATTCAGTTTTGCCTCCAATTGTAATTAGGCTACTCACTCACTTCCCCCCCCGCTCACTCCCTGTAAGGTTGTCACTGAGGAATTCCAGCAAATCAATAACCCTCCCATCTTTCGATTCGTTTTTTAAACATAATTTTACTTACTGTACACAAAAATGTTTGACATAGACACTGACTTATGGTTTTATATGAAATAATAGAAGAACCGTTCTCTTAAATTGTTACGCTTAGTCTCCACTTAGGAATCGATCTTTTAAGTAGACCGTCGGCAAATTAGTTTTAATATTTTCAAAGGAATTTAAAAAACTAAAATGCCAATAAATTCAGATTTTTAATTCCTATTACGATGGTGTAATCAGATTTTCAATCAAGTGTACGATAAAAAGTTACAATTTTTTTGAGACTTAAAATAGCCGCCATTTTGGAACACATTATTTTGTTCAGTAGTGTATCCAGGCTGACTATATTGATTATAATCGATTTCTTTTAAAATCAAATATGATAAAAAAATATTTTAAACGCTAAAAATACTAAAATATAATTACATAAAAAACAAGCAACGACACAATTACAACAGAATTTATTCTAGAATTTAAAAAAATGTTTTTGTAAATCATGAACTGCCTTTTGATATTATAAAATATAAAATTAATAGACCTACGTTATTTTTATGTGAAATAAATATTATTTTACGAGTTATCCTTTAGGCAACCTGCTTTACATGTCTTCGCAGACAGAAGCGAAGACTTCCCCCACTATTAAATGACGGAATAACTACAGCAACAGCAAGTGACTTAGAAGGGGAATATGAAATTTTTAACATAGCGAGTCTTTGCTTTATAAATAATTTATATATTTTATTAAAAAAACTATGTTTTTCTATTAAATATTTTGTGATTGTATACGTGATCAGAGTGATGTGATGACACTTTATTGCATTGTTTTTTTAATTAATATTCAGAGACATTAAACAGATTAATATATCTAAATATATATTGTAACAGTATTAGTTTTTACATTATTTTTTAGTTTCGTTTGTAGATGTTTATCTCTTAGTCGTTACTAATTTGGTATCACTTTTTCTGAGAAATTCAAGATAAGACATTCATTTATTTAAGTTGCTTTGATTTGTAAATTTCAATAATGGGCCAATTTCTATAATTTAAATATGAACACTAAAACCGAAGTAGATAGCCTACATCTTCAATTTTTTTTTTTTATTTTAAGGCGAAAAGCACATTAAGACTATTATCGCTTCCCTAAATGTAAATTTGAGTGTAAAGTGTTAAAGACGTAAATGTAAGTGTGTGTTAGACTCGGGTTCCTAGAGGGTCGTCTAAATCCTCTCAGTAGGCCAGTCTGAACCCACTGCGGGGAAATCTTCAAATTACAATGGTTTTATATATATATATATATATATATATATATATATATATAACCATTGTAATTTATATTACTATATAGTAATAATATATATATATATATATATATATATATATATATATATATATTAAATACTTACAAAAAATGATATAAATGAAATATTAGGATCAGTGCTAATTCGAAGGACCCTAGTCAGAGTATTACAAAAATTGGCCTCTAAATGGAAAAATATAACTTTTTGTTGTTCATAAATTTGAAAGGTTTGCTTTTTTGAACAATATTTTCTTTAAATTTCAAAATTTTATTGGTCTACCTTAATTCAATTCTTATAAATCGTATATGACCAAAAATATGATTTTTTTTAACCAACCAGACGTTTTAAGGAAACACTGAAACAAACACAAAATGGAAACCTTATTGTGATAAAGGCGTCTTATTTGTATTTGCATTTCACAGTACAATACTTCTTGCTTATTTGTTTCAAATATCAAAACTTAAGAGAGTTTGTGCCCTGTTTTTTGCATCAGTTAGTAAACACTATCGCTGCGTTTAGGCCAAGATAATTGCTGTCCCCCCCCGTACATAAATTCAAAACATAAATTAAAATAAAATCGCTGCAAAAGTTTTCTAAAAATAAGTGATAAATTGGACACTGGCAGCTTCACATACATCAAGCAGACAACAGGCTGCGCCACGAGCAGGCACTCAATTAGGGTCCTCGTTGCCTGGCGCTCGTCCTTCCTTTTCCAATATAGCATTATTGCCGGCCACACACGTCTGGCGCGCCAAATGGCCTGGCGGAATACGCGGTTACCACAAAAACACCGCCACAATTCATCTTTTACCAGCTACTGTATTACTGTAGTAATACACGCTGTTAACACGTCAGGCAACAGATGGCGCTCACAAACCAATCCTAAACTTTTTATAACTTCAAGCGCTAGATAATGGCGGCTCATTTCTTGTACAAAAACCGACGCCAGCTGTGTCCGTCACGATTGGAGCATTATTGTTTGATAATTATAAGACTTCAAAATATTACAACTACAATATAAGTGGTGGGATACTTATCAAACTTTACTACAATCTATTATTTCTACTAAAATTTGGAAAACCTATTTCCTTAAAATTGGTCTATCTGATTTTCTCAGATAAGACCAATCAAATAACAATTAAAGTCAGTTTAACAAATTTAATAGAAATACATTTTATATTTGTGGAGTTATCAAAAAACAAAACAAGCTTTATGACTGACGTATTTATTTTAGTTGTTTTTCCATTATTTACCAGTGACCGAAAAAATATTTTATTTTGAATTTGCTACATTGACTTTAATCATGAATCTTCTTGAAATTATGAGCAAGATTTCATGAACTTATTTTCAAAAATCAAGCAGGTTTTCTAATTTTTTCGATAGTTTCTAAACGAAATATTTGGAGAAAATTTAAAACCGTGATTTTTTTGGGATACTAATGGCTTATGATTCTAATCCGCATTTGATTAAATTGTTAGAACTAATAATTAAAAATGTTGAGTTTTAGCACATTTTTATTAAAAAAAATGTCTTAGAAATGTTGTTCAATGAAAATAGTCCATGATAAACAAATTCGAAGAAGATATAAAATTTTACTAAAATCAGTCCGTTACTTTAATGCTTGGCGATCAGTACAGACATAGGCACACGCACGTGCTCACGCTCGCACGCACATATCAAGATAAGAGCTACTTTCTATGATAGAGACGATCTGAAACAAGTAGATTCATAAAAATCTCAATATCGATTTTTTTTATCGATCACACTTCGTATAGTATGAAAGTAATTATATTAATTTTATCGATTTTGAATTATGAAATCTGTGTACAGTCATCTCCCGGTTTATTCGCGGGATTGCGCGGCGTGATTGCAGCGGATAACCGAAATTCACTGGATTAAGAAAATAATTTTTAGAACCAGTAAAAGCACATTATTTTACAACAAATAGGCCTATTGTATGTACAGTATTTAAGCTAAAACATCTTTTACAAATTTATGAGAAGAAAAATAAATAATAAAAAACGTATTAAATTAAAAAAAAAACAATTTGTAATACTGAAACGCATCACCCTTCTGCATTAGCAAACTAAGAGACAAACAAACAACCCTAACCCACTATTATATACAGGCTACGCCAGTGAAACGGGATGATTGTAGGTGGCCTTGAGACAAAGTTGGCAGGTAGAGGGGGTGGTTACTGGCGCTTCACCACCTGCACAATCTACCATTTAGTTGCAATGGATCGTTGGACGGGCAAACAATGAGGCTACGCGGTGAAAGCGTATTACCAAAATGGCGAAAATTTTGTGCAAACTCTACGTGATTTCCAACGTCATTTTAACACACCACGTAACCACCCTGTTCCGTCAGATAATTCAATTCGAACACAGATAAACAACCTCGAGCAAACAGCATCAACGTCTAAAAAAAGAGGCAGGAGTGTAAAAACTGTTCGAACACCTGAACACATCGCAGCTGTTTAACAGGAAATGGTTAGAAGTCCTCGCCGATCAGCCATTCGCATTGGAATAAGTGACACATCTGGGGGATACCTGTTTTTGTTTTATGGGGATACATAGAAACAAAAGTATTTCAAGCAGATCTACCCACAACCACTGAAGCTGTCAAACAAGGAATTGTAGACAAGATTGCGGCAATACCTGTCAATATGCTGCGAGAGGTCATGCACAACTTCCAAACAAGACTCCAGGGATGCCTTAACTGCAATGGATGACATTTGGTAGACGTAGTGTTCAGAAAATAATATTTTTTCGTATTGTACCTATAATGGCTATTCTTGTCCTTACAATTATTTACTAAGACAATATTAAAAACACTTTTTTTAAGCTTAATCAGGTTAACATTATGAAAAATTAAAGATTAAAGTTCTCATTTCTATAGTTCTTTATTTATTTAGTGGATTTATAAATAGTTTTATAGCTACGATAAGTGTATAAAGAAGTCGTTATTTTGAAATAATTTTATAGCCAAAGTTTTGGAACAGATGTATGTAACGAACTTCCAAATTTGTTTCTACAATTTTAACGTTCATTCAAGTATGGATGAGTTCGAGTTTTTTCATAATTAAGCTATGGTTATGACACTCACAAATACATGTTATATATTTGTACTATCTTTATGACAATGTAATATCAGGTGATCAACGCAACACATGGAAAAAGTAAAATGTAATAATTACGCTAGTAATTAAATTTTAATCGAAGAACAGGTTCCAGGAACCAAACGCTCTCTTACAAACTGCGATAAGAACGTTCCCCACACAGTCTCAAAAAAATAGCCTCTTAATACATTTTTAAAACATGTTCTACATATTATGACTGATGATCAGTTTACAAACCGAGTCCGAAACTTACAATGATGGCCGATGCAATAGCTCATTAACTCATTGAAACTCACTAAGAATAAAAAGTAATAGCTGTTATTAAACACATATTTCAAAGTTTATACTTTTCTTTTACCAAATATACACTTTAACGTTCAAAGCGTAAGTGAATATTACAGTATAAATACTTATAAAGCTGAATCCTTAATGACGACGGAACTATGCAGCGCCTCGGTGGTAAGAATGTTAACTAAGTTTGTCTTGATCACATCACCCTCGTGCATTAGATAATTGGTAAAGTTTGTTAATAAATATCAGCCAATGAAGAAAACAGCAAGTTAAAAGCAGAAGAAGATCTAAATATCTGCGCATGGACCAACTAATTCACCATTTTGAATTTATGTAAATATTTCAATCCTTATATTTTATAGAGTATAATAGTACACTCGAATTTCGCTACGGTATTTTAATATTTATGGTTAAAAACTATGAAAAATGTTGACGTTATATCAAATCGAACGAGTAATTTCTAATCGAATAATCTTTGAATAATATAGATCGATCGATAATATCAATGAAATATATTGAGGATATATTAAATAAAACAAATAATTTATAATCGAATGATCTTTGAATACCAAAGATCGATTGATAACATCAATGAAAAAATAAGAAGTTATCTTACGTCGAACAAATAATTTATAATCGAATAATTTTGAATACCATAGATTGATCAGTAACATCAATAAAAAAATGTAATAATAACACAATTAAAAATGAAAAATAATATACACCCGTATTTCGCTACGGTATTTTAATATGTATCGTTAAAAACATTGAAAATGTTGAGGTCATATTAAATCGAACAAGTAATTTTTAATCGAATAATCTCTGAATATAATTCAATATAATCTTTAATATAAATTGATCGATAACATCATTAAAAAATGTTTAGGATATATTAAATAGAACAAATAATTTAAAATTGCATAATTTTGAATACCATAGATAGATTTTATAACATCAATGAAATACATTGAAGTTATGTTAAACTGAATAAATAATTTATAATCGAATAATTTTAAACACCAATGATGATTGATAACATCATTGAAGAATGTTGAGGTTATGTTAAATCGAACAAATAATGTCTAATAATCTTGGAATACCAAACATCGATCAGTAACATCAATGAAAAATTTTGAGGTTATGTCAGATCGAACAAATAATTTATATTCGAATAAACTTTGAATACCATAGATCGTTGATAACACAATAATTCAGGCAGACCATAAAGGGCACTGAAAGCTTGTATTGGCCTGCCTATAAACAGCTGTGTTGTACTAATTAGTGCGATAATTAATTAAGCTAATTATTACTTCGAGACTGTCTCCAAAGTGTATGTATGTAAAATTTCATTACAATTTGCGCAGCAGTTTAGCATTCTATTTCGGATAAACATGTATACTTTTCATTTTGTATAACTTATATTTTCGAACTTCATTTAGTATAATTAATTACGAGTGTTAACCATTCATGTACATTCAAAAACAATGATTAATAAATATCCATTGACGCGAACATAGTAATAAAACATTGATTAACTTGGCATCATTAAATTAACAACCAGACGATCGTGTCTTCTAAAATAAATTTTAATTAGTCTTTAAAATTTCTCGTAAAATATACTACACCTATGTACTGCATAAATAAATAACATAATGACTAGTACGCAACGAAAATTATGTTGCACTGTGTTAGTGCTGGGTGCGGGGTAAATAAAGTGCTGGTTCTGTCGATAAAGCTGTTCCAACTGAGGTTATGTTTATTACCATTGTTGACGATGAATATAATATACAATAAAAAAATCGCAGCGAACAGCTCTCACGTTGTCGGGATGGAAGAAAATAAAAAAATATTTTCCACCTTTTTTTGGAATTTTTACCTCAAAATGTATCATTACTATCTGCATAAATTAACATTTAAAGTTTTCAAATTACATTGAAAATACGCAATCTGAGAGCGGTCAAATTTACTTTTTTTATTTTCAACTAATTTTGAAAATTACAAACGCTAATGTATGCAGTTTTGAACGGTTTTTACGTTGATAAAATGTGGTTTTCAAAAAGAGACAAAAAAACTTTATGAACTTTTGAATATTTGAATTTGTCGACATTTTAAAACTTTTAATCGGATTTTATTAGGTAACGAAACTTGTCTGTTAGGGTTTGAATCAAATCGGATTAAAAAGGTGAACGCATGCTGAAACACACATACATCCTGAATATGCATGTTACTACGACGGCAGCTCATTTTCCAAACGAAATTCTTTAACAAATCATTGTAAATTCTATTTGAATCATTAATGTTGAAACGTAATTATGTTGACTAATATGAATATTAAAAGTTAAAGTGATTATTTAATGTATACAAATCAGTGTTTGTTTTTTATTTTATGCCCTGCCATACCATTCATCTGATCGTGCTGGGGCATTTAGCTAAATGTTCAGAAGATTCCCATGAAGAATATAGGCTATAAGAGAGTTGCAATACTCAACCCCTTCCACCCTTAAAAATCACCCTTAGTGAAAAACGTGTTTTTCGAAATCTTTGCCATACCATTCATCAAATTGTGGTGGAGTTTTTTTTTGCTAAATGTTTAAGAGCATCCCGTGAAGGCTACACAAAAATTATTATACCATAAAAGCCACAAAGTTAATGACTTCAGGTGTGCAGATTGAATCTAGAAAAAGACATGGTTTTACTTGACCAACTGTATGTAGCATACTCACGAGTCGAACAGCCAACAAATTTATTTGTTTTTTCAAAAGACGACAAGCCCAAAAATATTGTCTACACTGAAGCATTTAAATAATCACCTCAACGAAATAAAATAAATATCATTAATACTTCTCCTTTATATATATCACTCACATTTCTCCTTTATGTATCATTCAATTTCAAAAAGTGTATTCATTATCATCAACAAGATAATAAATATAATTATTTCCTTTTTATTCTGGGTACCCGCTATTTTAAATATTTTTGTTTTAATTAAGAACATGTTTGATTATTAATTACATTGTATAAGCCTAGACAACAATATGAGTAGATTACATCTAAATACATTATAATTAAATATAATTAATTAAAATGAATGCTTGATAGTGCCCGGAAGTCGTACAAAGACATAGTATTAGCAACCAACGACCTAATATATTATGTGTATATTTGATCTGGTAAAAATTCAGTGTAGCCTGTTCTGCCTTTTTCGATATTTTATTTAATAAAACGCTTTACTACATGCCCAAAAGCAATAATCCAAAATATAAAAGGGCGGATACCACGAGAAGTACGATGAAAAACGAAAATAAAAGTGACCAACATAACCTCAAAATTGCTACCGCGCGAAAGTCGCTAACGTGTTGTAGATCGGTAAAACGATAAAAATACATCTAAAACGGGTTTTGCGTGATAAAAAACTTTATTATTTTTTTTAAACAAAAAACCCCATAACCTAACTGACACGGTTGTTAGGCCTAACACGGTGATGAGTGAATAAAACCTTTTATTTCTTTAAAAAATAATACTGCATAACCTACTTGACATGGTTGTTAGGCCTAACACGGTGATGCTTGAAAAAAAAAAAGAAAAAGAATACTCAATAACCTAACTGACACGGTACTTGTGTGGTGAACCTAAGTGATACGAATTAGGTATTCATCTTTCGATTGTATTCGTGTGTCTCATAATCAATTAAATTAACCGAGTAATTGACATGAGATGGACAAAGCCGTTGTTAGAAAGGCAATTGTAAGCCTTCCAATAGTCACTTATATTCACCCATCAACGTGTTAGGCCTAACAACCGTGTTAGGTTATGGGTTTTTTTTGTTTAAAAAAAAAACAAAGTTTTTCATCACACAGAACCCGTTTTAGACGTATTTTTATCATTTTAACAATCTACAACACTTTCGCGCGGTAGCAATTTTGAGATTATGTTATTCACTTTTATTTTTGATTTTTTATCGTACTTCTCGTGGTTTCCGCGCTTTTATATTTTTGATTATTGCAATGTAATAAAGCGTTTTAGTAAATAAAATATCGAAAAATGCAGAACAGGCTACACTGCATAAATACCTTTGATCGTAATTACAAAGTGCTCGAAAATTGACGCAACTTTATGGGGAACAAGAAAATTACTGCTATTATTTACTAAAAAAAACTCTACGCACAACTGGATTACATTATGAGTTGTGTAAATCGCTAACGGAGTCCACTTTCAAGTGTTTTTTTTAATTAACGCGTAGAATAAAGTAAATTTCTTATTTCCCTATAAGGTTGCGTAATTTTTTTACACAATCTTACATGGTATAAAAATTGATTTTCACAATAACTTAGTCACTTTGCAAAATCTGCTCAACTGTTTATAATGGCGGTCATTTAAATTTAAAAAAAAACACCACTTTCTTATCATACATTTTTAATTAATTTGAAAACATGAAAATCAACTTGGCATTGTTTATTTTTTAACTGTTATTGTTATATATGTATATATATATAATTCTTTATACAGTACATAAATATGTACATATTTTTACTAACAATACCCAAAGAACGTGAATTGTGTAACGAAACCAGTGTAATTATTTTGCAATTAGCGACTGAAATATTATTTACTAATTTAAAACAAATACCACATTATCATGCGTGCATATTGTGATTGCAAATGTTAATTATCAATTTATATTACGTAAAATTTATATAGTCTATAAACAATATCTATATTATTTGTATAAATATGTATTTTATATTAATGATAGTGTTATCAAACAAAGGTTTTAAAGTGTGATTTTCAAGCGAAAAAATCCCCGAGCTGCCGTGTGGGCAATTTAATTTTGGTATTTCTTTGCAATTTATTAAAGCTAAAATTTTGTTAACTCATTATATGCATGCGCATTAATACTTTACAATTTGGTTTACTTACGATGTCAATTTCACTAAGTAGTTCCTTCAATAATTTAATGTGTAGACATTTTTCTACCAATATCACCTGTAACAAAAGCTGATTTTATTAAAAAAAACACACACTTTATACTAGGTATAAAAGGCTTTTTCCATTCTACGAAGTACACTTTCACCCCGAGGACCCGGGTTCAATTCCCGGCCAGGGCTTGACATTTTCATACGCTATAAATCATCCCATCGTCTGCATTAGCCCAAGTGTGCACAATAGTCGGACGTTAAACAAAAAATCTAAGAAGTACACAAAATTATAGTAATTGTAATGAAAATGTAGATCATAAAATTCTTGTTGATATATTAATTATTATATTTATATCTTAGAAAGGTTAATTAATGTTTATACAAATGAAGTTTTTAGGACTAAAAAAAACCTATAGGTAAATGGTTATCAAGTAAAAACTGGTGCAAAATTAATCGGTAAAAAACAGAATAATTTGACTTTTTTAAATTACTTTATTTTATTTTGTACAAAACTCTTGCTTTATTCATTAATTCAAAGTCAGTACACTAAATTTGGATAAAATAAATTTACAGTTCAAGATCAAATCATTTCTTTACAAATTTTCTTTTCTTAAAATTGAAATATGCGTGCATGTGTCTGTATGCGTGTATGACTAGTGCATTTATGTGTGACATATTATATAACATTTTTATGAATTATATTTTAATTGTATGGTAACTACAAATTAGGCCTTTTTTGTGTGTTTAACGTCCGACTATTGTGCACACTTGGGATAATGCAGACGAACATATACGTATGTATATATATATATGCAGACGAATTAAGCCTATATGTATGTGTATGACGTATAAATTTGTATATGTATGTATTATGATAATAATGTGTGTATGAATGTGTAAGTATGTGTATTAGTGTGAAACAAGTGTTTGCGTGTTTGTATGCGTTTTTATTAATACTTTTATTTTTTTAATAATTATTTTTCGTTGTATGAAGCTAGCTTGCATGATTTTTTTATATTTTGTTTTTTAATTTAAGTGCAGTAACAATTTTAATTTTTTGCGTTTAATGCCTTTGTGTGCAGTGTTTATTTTAAGTGCGTTCTGTTTTTAATTTTATTTAATGTATAGTCGACTGACAATTTTTGTTTTCTTTCCAGTACCCACATAAGAGCTATAGCCTAATAGGCTTACTTTTATTTTTATTTGTCATTTATTAATATTGTTATTTGTTAAAAAGCTTTTTAATTATTACTTCATTATTCCTGTTTTTTTCTTAACTTGTTTAATAGAATACAATTTTTTGTATCAGTAATGTATCATTTTACTTTTGTTATGTAAGTACAGTTTTCATTTCGTTGTATTAGTTTTCTAAGTTTTATGTAATTTGTATAATATTAATTAACGAAATACTAAATTATTAAAAAAATCGAAAAACCCAAAATAAACTACAGATATTTAATTTTTTTATAGTTCAGCTTAAGTCGTCAATGTTGAATAAGAACATTTTTTTTATTTTAAAATTGCGTACGTTTAATTTCTGAGTAGATGTTTCCAACATGGTTAGTATAATACAGTGATTCATTATTGTTACATACTAATTTCCATTACATCTATCAATAACGGGAAGTAGTTCAGAACAAGATACAAAACAGGTGACGTTTCAAATATCAGAAGCGTATAGGGTACAAACTGCGTACCTCAGCATATATTTAGCTTAAACCTTAAACCAAAATACAATCTTATTTCTAATTGCAATTAAATATTTACAATTTATTAAATTAAAATCAAACCTGTAAATCTTAATTTTTAATTAAACTCAGCCATTATACAGTGTATCATCACAGGTGATAAATTCAATACTATATTCTAACCTAAATAAATTTCTTCAGCATAAAGTTATACAAATAAAAATTACAATAAAGGTTCAAATGTTATAGGATTTTACTATCGCGATTACATTAAAGGGAGTTGAGATACAATGGAACTATGCAGCGCCGCGGTGGTAAGAATGTTAACTAAGTTTGTCTTGATCACGTCACCCTCGTGCATTAGATAATTGGTAAAGTTTGTTAATAAATATCAAGCCAATGAAGAAAACACTAAAAGTTAAACGTTGATAAAGGCCTAAATACACTTTAAAAAATGCCAAAAATACTTAAAAAACTATTTGATTTTGGATCGCCCCTAACCTCACAGAGAGATCTTTATATTTTGTGAAATTTAAAAATGTTTAAATTGTTTGTTTAAAAAGAACTTTCTGTATTATTTTCTTTTTACCGTAAAAAAAGATAAAATATTGTAATAGTGTTAAAAATTTGATAAGTGAATTATCGTTAATATTTACAAGCCTGACTCTAGACAGGCCTAACTTTAAAAACTCCTTTTTTAGTTTTTTAACGTGTAACATGTTTTAGGGCTTGGGTGATGTTAGATTTTGCGTGATGCGAGTGCACACATTTATATTGGTAGTTATAGTAAGAGATCAGTTGTTTTGTATTAATTCGTAACGATCAGCTGATATCACTGAACAGCTGATAGTTTATTATAATAAGTTTTAGGTTATGTTGTTAAAAACAGCTACTTCAATTTGTCGTGTTTTAGAACAAATTATCGTAATTAAAATAAAAAGGAAGAGAAAACATGATACAGGGTCTTTAATTTTTTACTCAATAATACAAATTAGTTTTATTGGTAGTTATAGTAAGAGATCTTTAGTTTTTACTGTTAAACAGATTGTTCTTTTATTTTTTTCTCTTCCTTTTTTCTGCGATTTTTCCATTGAATCTTCAACCGGAGCCAAAATAAAATTATATATAGCTAGCATAAGAGAAAGGTTTTATTGGTTTTCACAGAAAAAATATCCCAAAGTTTACACTTTGAAGTTTTATTTTAAAAATATGACAAAAGTAGCCATTAGGAAATTTAATTTATATATATATATATATATATATATATATATATATATATATATATATATATATATATATATATATATATATATATATATATATATATATATATATATATATATATATATATATATATATATATATATATATATATATATATATATATATATACTGGTCGTTTATACTGGTCACAAAAAACTAATGTGAAAAGAGGATCAGCGTTAACGATGAAGGAAAAGCTTATCGAAGTAACTTCAGTCTCGAACCGACGACCTTAATGTGCGCAAGTTCGGAAACGCAACAGACTGACCGGTAATTACCCATCTCGTACTTACCGGCATCTCCAATTCTTCAGTGATCAACATAAGAAAAGATCTGATTTATCAAAATATATTTGACATATTTCGTTCAGACTAATAACCTGATAAAAACAATGTAATTCATTTTTAAAATTCTTAAATTTTTTTAACTACAACTTGCCTTTATTTTACAATGTTTAGACTTATTTTACATAATTCTTTCGATTAAAAAAAAGATATTTTCTTAAGTTGTTATATTTTTCCATTATTTTTTCTGTAGTTTTTTCAAACCTGATATCTTATACAGTTATACTTTTCGAAAAAATAACTAATCAATATATCATTTAATTTTAAACAAAACAAAAAATTATATTGCATAATTAAGTTATTTAATTTCAATTAATTAAATATTGCCGATACTTTAACAAAAGAAACGATAGATCAAATTATTTATTAGAACAAGAAATCGTAATATTTTATACGTCTAGTTGCCTCACTTTAATTCGTATAATTTGAAAATAACCCTAATCTGTCTATACGGTCATCAATTAATATTCAACCTTATTAGCAGCTATTGCGCGTGCGCAGATTTTACATCTGTTACCCCGCCTCCTCTTTTAGCTATTCCATGTTGCCCTTAATTAAATTTCAATTTGATTTTGATTTGTAACACTGAAAAAATGCCCATGCACTGTCACCAAGGTAACATATGTGGTTACATTTCCACTGATCATTTCAATCGTAATTTAGAATCAATGGAAGAGTGAAATGTTGTAAATGCCTTTTTATCTCAGAGAAGTGTAAGTTATTTTTTCATTGGTGTAATTGATGTTTATAACTATTAAAAACAATGTGAAAGCATGAATCTAAATAGGCTTTACAACTTTAAAGGCATTTAATGTAATGTGTTTAGATTATTTACAATTGCAAATTTACAAAGAAACGTTTAATGTTTGGCTCGTAAGTGTATTAGTAACAAATTTACCCTAGAGCAGCGTTGCCAGTTATACCATAAATATCGTATTTTAATGATAACTTTATTTCTCCTAATAAAATAGTGATTTTACTATTACTAAAAAATATACCATACATTTCATTTTAGCACTGCATTATACGATATTTTATACTGAAAAGTCAGACTACATTTTTATTGTTTTAATGTTTAGGACTAAGCTTATATCGAAGTAAAATATTTGTGTATGTGAACATTCTATCCAACAGCCAAAACCACACAGTTTTTGGATCTCAAGATACTTCACAAGATTTTGGTAAAACGTCAAACAATGTTTCTTCTAAAAACAATTGTGTTGAACACACACACACACACACACACACACACACACACACACACACACACACACATTATTTTTTTTACCAATAAAATTAGATATTTTAAGCTTTCCTACCCCAGCAAATAATATACATTTTTTCGTAACTCAATAATTACGTAACTATTTCCAAAAACCCTTTATTAACGAGGCGTTACGTTGAAGCCTACAATTTTAAAGTTTTACTGGCTCTGAAGTAAAAGCACGACATTTCCCAAAAATTGTATTTACTGTTGTTGACTTTTGCTAAAGAAATAAGTATGTTTAATTAACAAGAGGAATGTATGCGGGTGGCTTTGTAATAAAGTGACGTTAGACTTTGTAATGCTCATTAGGAAAAAGCGTGAATTAAAGAATAACGAATCTACAAGGGAACCTGAATTAATTGATTGAAGAACATAATTTAAGAAATTAAAAAAATATATATTAAATTATACATGCAATATGTTTTTATTGATCATTTTAGCAAAACTCTTTTTAAAACTGTTATGTAATAATATCATAATGATCGCGACAAATAGCTTTATATAATGATATTAAATTTCCTACTTTATATAATGAATTTTTTGTTTTTATTTTACGCTTATTTTTAATCTCTTTTCACCGTCGTAAAGGTTTTTTTTATATACTTCATCTTTTCTGGAAGGATTATAATCACTATGTTCAGTATAATCATTTGCCTTCCCTAGTTTCGTCAATTCTACTTTCGTTTACGCTTTTCGGAGAACTTCCATCTTCAAAAACTATACCTATGCTGGTCACCAATATTATGGCCCGTCCTATTTATAATTTTCTATCTCCACATCGTACTCCTCCTCTATTCAACACGTGTACATTAAACCTGACGTGCTCGCTTCTGATTGGCTCTTCAAAATCATATGTTTTCGCTGGTTTCTGATTGGCTCCTTTCAAACTTTCTCTTCAACGGTCGTCCCTCCTGTTAATTTTTGAAAATTTTTAGATTTTTAAATGTAATATCTGCTTGCGACGATATCTGTTCATTTATTATGTTTTCTCCCTTTAATTTAAATTTAAAAATTTCCAAGTTCTCTAAAATATTCATACGCCTTCCTTTTTCTGCCACATGTAGTAAGTACCTACATGGAGTTTTCTATTTCTCTAGGTATGTGTCCCTCTTTTATTAAATGTGACGCATTATTTGAATCATTTTTGCCGTATTTTAATGATCTTACATGTTCTTTAATCCTAGTTCTAGATTTTCGTTCTGTTTGTCCTATGTAGACTGCCTCGCATCCACACTTTATTCGGTATACCCCATTCTTACTATATTTGTCCTTTTCTTCTATATTCTTTGTCAGTTTGTTCCTTATTGTATTATTTGTAATATTGTATTTGTATTATTGTACTACAAATAATACAATAAGGATGATTATCGTCGTAAGTAGATATTACGTTTAAAAACCTAAAAATTTTCAAAAATCAACAGGAGGAACGACCGTTGAAGAGAAAGTTTGAAAGGAGCCAATCAGAAGCGAGCGAAAACGTATGATTTTGAAGAGCCAATCAGAAGCGAGCACGTTAGGTTTAATGTACACGTGTTGAATAGAGGAGGGGTACGAGGTGGAGATAGAAAATTATAAATAGGACGGGCCATAATATTTGTGACCAGTATAGGTATAGTTTTTGAACATAGAGGTTCTCCGAAAGGAGTCAACGAAAGTAGAATTGACGAAGCTAGGGAAAGCAGATCATTATATTGAACATAATCGTAAAGATTGTTAAAAATCTGCCTAAAATACGTTTAGCTTATTTTCTCTACAGTTCTGTAATTTCAGTAGAATTTGAAATTTTTAAATTCTAAATAAGGCTAGTTTAACAATGACTTTATGTTAAAATAATGTTTTTTTTTAGTTGAAAACAATTCTGAATTTCAAAGAAAACACGATATATTATCGTATTATTATTGTGAAAACGATCATAATTTTTCCTTATATTTTAAAATATGTGTTTTCATTATAAAAGGCAGTTTGTTAATTTTTCCGTAAATTTGCTTCCATCAGGTCTGTAAAACTGTCTAGGTAATTTCAGTTCGGTTCTATTACCATAATCAGCGTTACAATTTGCATAAATTAGCATTTAAAATTCCTTGCTTTAATGAAATATATTAAAATATTAATAATTCATATTTTAAGGTTGAAGCCAGATTATGATTGTAGATATATTTTTTGCAAAAATTTTTAATATAAATATATTATAACTTTCTAAAAAAAAATATTTAATTATCAGTATTTATTAGTGTATTCATAAAAGTGTACTTATTAGTAAATTTCAGGTTTCATAAGTTCATTGTGTGATTATTTGCGTATGATTTTGAAAGAAGCGCGATCTTAAACTCCAGATAACGTTTTTAAGTGTCGTTAAAAATTGTAAAAATTAACCATTGTCCGATTTGATTAAAATCCGTAAACATCTTTTCTAATAATGGTCAATTCAAATCTTAAAGAATTCATGCTGATGTTACTTTTTTTTGAAAATCTAATTCCATCATTGTAATTAGCGATAAAATCTGAATAAATTTGCATTTTAAATGATCACACTCTAATAAAAGTACGACAGTGAATTTGAATTTGGTCAGGGTTATTTTTGTATTCTCAATGCTAAACTGCAGTTGAAGCCAAAAATGCTATTTTATGGTGTTTTCACGCTGATTACAAAGGTTAATTAGATTTTTTCGTATAGTAGAAAATAAAAACTTAGGCACTGCAGGAATGGGCGACAGAAATGTCTACTTCTTTTGGCATGCCTGACTGTACTTTTTCACTATTATGATCTAATTATTCTTCTAATAGTTATTCTAATAATTATTCCAATTATTCTTATAAAAATTTAGATGCATGCAGGAAAGAGCAACTCTTGAAAATTATTTTCGTAATAAAGTTTGCGTGTGTGTAGGTACACAACTTAAAAATTAACTGAAAATGTCACAGACTATGAATTTGGATATCTTAGGCTATATAAGGGACTTATTATAATTATTCATTTTATAACCCAACTTTTGACAATTATAAATGACATTTATACTTTCTAAGTATAATAATAAATATAATATTTGTGATTCTGGCATTAAAAAATTGGTATAGGTCATATACATTAAATAATTTAACTACACAAATTTAGAAAATAAATATTTTTTTTTAATTAACAACAACAATAAGCATAACCTCAATTGAAATAATATTGAAGCTATTGTGCGAAAGCCGCTGTTTAGAAATAGTCACTTCCAGTCTAGATATATACATGAATAATATATGCTGTGAGGTATATAAGGATTCAAGCGTGACGTAAAAGCAAATGTTTATACCTATATTTTGTCAACCGCGACCATACCAGTTTACACTTCAGAAATACATTTTATTAATCACTAAACAAAAATTAGAGCGTTCCGTGACAGCAAACTGAATTTTTTCCGTGCAAAACTTACACCCATACTCCGCGATAAGAAGTAGTCACTCAACAAAAACCGCGACAGAATTGTTACTCTTTCTGAAATTCGTAACAAACTTGTGAGCGAATTATCAGCGTGCAATGATTATTAAATATTCTATCGACCTCTCGAAATGTGTTTAATATATCATAGTCGGTGCTCCTTTCATATTTCCGGATCTGTTCTTAACATAACTCCAAAAGTGCCTTGAAAGTTCGTTAACAACAATATCGCACATAAATATAAATAAGTTTATACTCGAGTACAAGAACAATACTTGATTAATTTAAGACAAAAACTCATTTAGCAAAGAAGTACATTTTCCACTTGACACAGAACGCCAGTTCCATTTTTCAGTCTGACAACATGTAAGCTGTTTGTGTTAGCATCAATCAGAAATTATTTCTCGCTTCGACTTGTCTACCCTTAACATCATTAATTTCCTGCCCATTGTGTTGTGTTTCAACGCTACGCGCAAGATAAGCTGTACCCTTGCACAAAGAAAATAACTAAACGGTTTTGTCACTACCCTCTTCTATTCCCGCCCCCCCACTTCAACCCTTCACTATACTTAATATTCTCAGTGTTAATTTTCGCACATAATTTGCAACCAAGTACTGCGGTTATTAAAATTGAATTTACAGTTGGCATGTCTGAACGAGAGTGTTTTATTTGCGATGGAATTACAGTGTAATATACGTATGGCGTACACCTAACTACTAAAACCTCATTTTGTAAAATGTTTTAAATTAAAATGTTGTAATTGATTATTAATTATAATGATTACACACACACACACACACACACACACACACACACACACACACACACATATATATATATATATATATATATATATATATATATATATATATATATATATATGTGTGTATATATGTGTGTGTGTGTGTGTGTGTGTGTGTGTGTGTGTGTGTATGTATAATGTTAAATTGTCGCTATATTAACTGAGACGGTCTATTTTGGTCTTTAACGACATTTTTATGCTATTGTTGAAATCGATTTTTGTGCAAGTTTGAATCAAATTGAACAATAATTAAACGCGAAGTGGTAACAGAAATAGGGTCCTATGTTTATAGAATATTTTTAACGACCCCTCAATGACTAGAGATCGGTAATTTAAAGGTACCGCGTCTTAATCTTACAATAATGGCAGCACCATTTTTCGGTGGTAATTTCTTAATTTTGATATTAAAACTTTTAAAAGTATTTCTGTTTTAGTGGCTTACTTTAGGGAGAGAGAGAGAGAGAGAGAGAGAGAGAGAGAGAGAGAGAGAGAGAGAGAGAGAGCTATAAAAGTAATATAATTGAAAAATAATATACATAATGTCTTCCAAGAGGTCATAGGAGGAGAAACGCATTTATGAAATTCTGAAAAAGGTACCGGAAGAAGGGTTACGGGAAGCGATATGGCAGTGAAATTAATCTTCTAATCACTGCGGAACTAATAAGAATAAACTGTAAAATTTTTAGCGAAACCGGATATATTATTATTATTATTATTATTATTATTATTATTATTATTATTATTATTATTATTATTATTATTATTATTATTATTATTATTATTATTATTATTATTATTATTATTATTATTATTATTATTATTATCTGCGTATAGACCCTGTCGGATCACGCAAAGCACTCCGACTCATGCCTTGTTCCTACTAATCCTCCACACCTCCCTCATCCTGTCCCCATGGATTCTCTTCCGCTCCTCCGTCCATTGTACTCCTGCTCTCTTTGGGATTTCATTCTCTGGTACTTTCCAACCGAGCATCTTTCTCCTGTATGCGTTCCTGTCTTCAACGTCTGTTGAGTCTATTTCTGCGTCATGTAGGTCTATTCTGACTTGTGCGATCCACGACATTGTTGATTTGACACCTTGTATATACTTAAGGATTCTGTTGGCAAGTCTCGTTGTTGGGAGTCTACTGATGTGTCCATAGAACTGAAGCCTCCTTCTTCTGATATTTGCTGCCAAGTTAGATATCTTCTCTGTGGTCTTCCGGGAGTGGAACTTGTATCCATCTTCTGTTAATCTCGGGCCAAGGATCTTCCTCAAGATTTTGCGTTCTTCCTTCAAAATACCCTCCATGGTAGCTTTTGTGTGGAGTGCTAGCGTCTCGCTTGCATATAATACCTCCGGTTTTATGACTGTGTTGTAGTGTCTGATTTTTGTGTGCGTCGACATACATCTCTTATTGTAGATATCACACGTTATACCAAGAGCCCTCTTCATTCTCAGTAGGCGAACCCTTTGCGCAGCCTTCTCGCCACCCGTGGGTTCAAGAATTTCTCCCAGATATTTGAAGTGCTTGACTCTGTATATCTTACCATACTTTGTGTTTAGTTCTTGAATATTTAATTTTGAACAGAAGAATTCGGTTTTTTTAAACGAGATCTGTATACCGATTTTCTCTGCACATTCCTTTAGAACTTCTATCTGTTTAATCGCTGTTGTTTCATTATCTGTGAGTATGGCTAGGTCATCTGCAAAAGCTAGGCACGTTATTTCTGTGTTGTCCTTAGGTCTTCCAAGTCGAACTGGTTTCCAGTGCCCTTCAATTTTTAATTCTTTCTCCCATATATATATATATATATACACAAGCTAAAAAAACTTCAATATTTAAAGTTTGCTAAATCTAAGCACAAAAATTCAATTTTCAAGTACATTAGACAAGTGCGCTACTCAGCATTGGCTGTTTAATTAATTCAAAATAAGGTTATCGTAATCTTTAAAATCATAGTATTTTACCAGTCTTCACCAGTATAACTGGCGTAAACGCCTGCACAAACGTTATTCAAATAATATAAAAAATACGAAAGGTCAACGGTGATTAAGGTTTAAACTGATATTTTCAAAGCAATTTGATAAGTTGACTAGCCCCGGGTTTTCCGCTTATTAAATGGTGAAAAAGGTATTTACAATAGTTTTTAAAATAAAAACCTTTTGATATTTCATAACATTGAAATTATACTTCCTGTGTAAAAAAAGTGTCAAAACTATTAATAGAATCACTTTGTATTTCAAATTTTATTTTGGTTAATATAATCTTATTCCAGATTTCTTGTCTTTGTAATCTTCGCCATCAAGATATAAATGTGTACAACGAGGACTAGACTTAATTTAAAATTTATTTCAAACAAACATGTCAGAAACATTTTAACATTAGTAATTCTTAATACTTAAGAGTACATAATTCTTACTATTGTAGTGTTTTATAGATCGGTTCACATTTCATGGTCTTGGGTTTAGGTTTTACCATGATCACTCCAATAGCTCGTTTTAGTGCTAAAAACTACTAACGTCTTTAACTTTTCTCATATTATTTTAAAGATAAGTTTCTTTTGTTTTGTTTATTGTAATCCTTTAAATATACAAAGTCGTCAACAGTAAATAAATTTGTTAATTCATGTGACGTCACATTTACCAGTATTACACTATATTAATCATCTGTGGTTAACGGTTTCGTATTAATTTAACGGAAATGCAATATTAAACAGAATTGCGATTGAGCTTAAACTAATATAGGTTAGGCTAGTTTCAGTACCTTGGGTGGAGGCGAGAAGGGTGGAAATGTTCTTGATAACTTGCACTAATAATATTATTTGGCTTCATATAGTTCAATATAGTGCATTAATTGAAGATAAATTTGTAAAGTGTACAAGTAAAATACAAGATTGACTTATTAAATTGCGGTTATGTGATCAATGTTTTAATAGATGTAACCTTGTATTGTTTCCAGGAACTCAAAATAAAATAAAATAAAATAAAAAAGATTTCTAAAAAATATCCTTGTAAGTGAGCACCCACGCTTTATTTAAAAATTTATTTTTTACTTTTTAGTGCATTTTATACTTGAATTGGGTTGAAAAAGCGCGTTTTTTACATCTTTTTTTTATTTTCTACCTTTTAGTGATAAATCTTGTAATCGGATCGAACTCGCTTATTCCGACAGCTTTCGATGTGAAAAGTGTCAGAAGAAACTAACGCCATCTATTGAGTAACGCTAAAACTATCTTTCCATATGCAATTTTAGTTAATTAATTAGATCGCAATGAAACAAAATTTGATGTGCCTAATTATTGAATATTGCCATCGGAAGCAAGCAAGTGTGCACAATTTCAAGTCAGTTGGAAAAATCGATTACAAGATTTGAACCGTTAAACATACAGAATGAGGAAGCAAGTTAAGAAAAAGCGTGTAATAAAAAATAGTAGCCTTGTTTGACTTGGTTGCCTAGTTGATAGCGTACTGGGCTTTCACTCCGAGGACCCGGGTTCGATTCCCGGTCAGGCATTTTCATACGCTATAAATCATCCAATCGTCTGCATTAGCCCAAGTGTGCACAATAGTCGGACGTTAAAAAAAAAAAAAAAATGTTTGACTCTGATTGATGTTGGCGCTTAATTTTGTCATTTTGTATAACTTTGAGAGGTTTTTTTATAACAGTCATTAAACAAGCAAACTAATAGTTGAGAGGTAACGGCCAACATGCAGTTGCATCACCTTCGGCTTCCTTCATCCACTCCCGTCCACAGCTGGTTCACTTGAAGCAACCGTATGTTATTATTTGTGTAGTCTTAACGATCAACTTGTTTACCATAGGTTTAGAGGAGTTCTGGATGTTGAACTGTTTGATAATTGCATATAAGCATTAGTTTATCTGTATAACAGTCATCTAACAACCTGTTTACTCTGTTTTTATGTTTTATTTTCTTTTACTGTTTATGTTATTGTTTTATGTTATTATTATGTTTTATGTTTATGTTATTATGTTTTATGTTATTATTATGTTTTATGTTTATGTTATTATGTTTTATGTTATTATGTTTTATGTGTGTGTCATTATGTTTTATGTTATTGGTTTACTGACACTTTCACTGGTTTACATTATGTTTACTTAGGTTTACATGATAATTGCTTTCCTTTGACTTCCTATTGCCTTTTTCCTAACTAGTGATTGGAGCTTGTGTTTCGTTCTTTATTTGTCATTTCTCTATTTACTGCGATCGTAAAAAATATTTTCTTTATAATTAGCATACGGTAGTTAATTAGTATACAAATATAACCCATGAAATACTTACTTAAATAGTACAAATACGACCAGTGCATGTACAAAAACATACCGATTTATGATGACATCACAGAAAGTTTTAAAAAAGATCTGCTTGACCCTTCCTCTAGTTATTAGCATACATTTTTAAATCGGTTAAACTAATCTAACCGTATTAAATTTAGAAATAAATTGTTTGAGTTTTCTTTCAAGAAAATTGACACACCGTCAGTCTTTCAATGTGTCTGGTCCGCGATTGAAAAGACTTTTCCAAAAACTTGTTGGCTTACAACCTACCCTGAGAGCTTACTTTTTTTAATATTAGAAAAGACACTTGAGTAAGGGAGCAATCAAGAAAACTGAAGATAGATTTTGAAATAACTTAACTAAATATGCTAATGAACTAGCATTTATTTGTTATCTCAGCGTGTTTTCACAAACATGCTAACCCCTTCTTGGCACGTGTAGATTTTTCAAAATATTTACGACTAAAAGTGTAATAATTCCGGTATTAATAGAGATATTATTTAATATACAAAATATATCTCTTTCAATTCAAACTTCAAAGCATTTGGTTTGTGTATTTGTTTATTTGATTCTTATGCAGTTTTAAACAAACGCATTGACCAATTAGTTGGAAGTTTGATACAAAGATACCTTGTAAAAAGCATGAACGACGTTTGTGGAAGATTTTTTTTCTCATTCACTTTCGTTTCAAAATGACGGCTAGTTGATAAAACTTCAAAATAGAAGGTTTTCGAATATTTTGCTGGCTACATTCTGTAATACTGTCTAAATGGGAAGACTTCTTATAATTTTGGCCGCTTCATTGAGAAAACCCATAAAATTTATAGTAAAATTGTTGAAGTAATTATTTTCTCTAAATATTACTGTTATTGTTTAAATTGGCGAAAAATTGACTAATGTGTCAGAGCACTGTTATAGAGCGGTAGCCGGGCGATTGATTAAGGCAATATACTGTGAGGTATATTGTTACCAGTTAAACATTTTCGATTATTAAAGATGAATAGGTGAACAGGTTATTCATAGTAACCAACTTTTCAAGCTATTTTCAAAATCAAAATTGCGCTGAGTTTGATTTTCTTATATCGAAATGTTTGTTTACGTGATGTTACCCGAAGTTTTTAGTTTTTGTAAATTCTTTTTTTTTTTAACGTCCGACTATTGTGCACACTTGGGCACGACGATGGGATTATTTACAGCATATGAAAATTCCAAGCCCTGGCCGGGAATCAAACCCGGGTCCTCTAGGTACGCTATCAAATAGGCCACCGAGGCGGCAAAATAAATTCGTTTTTGTCACGTCAATGAGGCAGATTATTAACTTAGGCCTATATTATGTGTAAAATAAAACAGAACGTGCGTTTTGCAATACAATACGTGTTTTAAAAACACACGTATTGTGTGCACAAGATTAAATGATACTGTAATTATTGTATAAAATACACTATTGTTGGTTTCGCATTACATGTATAACCATGAATATTTTAGGTTAAGTTTCAAATCACAAATTTGACATTTTGTTTTTACTTTCATAAAAATGAAATGTTTCATTAATTTCTTCCGCAATAAAGTTCTTAAAATTAAAATTTGTTGTTTGGAATGAACAAAGAGGAGGGGGGAACTCTTAAACATTTAATCAAAAAAGTTCGTCCTTCGTTTTAAAATTAAGATTTAACTATTTCAACGTTTCTAAAGATATCGCTTTTCCGTTTTAGGATTTCTGCAAATAATTAGGTACGCTTGCTTCAGCATTCACGCACGTAGTCATAACTAAAATAATTCCTCTTCTGATTATTATTTAATGCTTGCGGCACGCAGCTGTCTCGCTGAATGACGGATGCGAATTCAAAAAAGTAATTTTTGTGTCATAACCTCTATTTAAAACTTTTATTTCATCACAACATTAAAACCTACTTATTAGAATTGTTACACGAATTTTTCATTAAAAATACGGAAATGAATACTGACTGCTGTTTTAAAATGCTACTATAAACTGATTTCGAAGGTAAATACAGATTTTCAAAAATATTTTAGGAAAAACGTCAGGCATTTTTAAAGATTTGAGACGGCCGCAATTTTGAAAATGTCCAAAATATATTTTTGCACGAACTTTGAATTAAAATTGGTTTGTGTGTGCGCGCGCGTGTGTGTGTTTTAGCGCGCAAAAGTTTGTCACTTTAGTTCGATTTGTTTCAAAAACCAAAAAAATGGGTTTTTCAAATTATTTGAACACTTTCGTTTTGGGAGAGGGCTAGAAGAATAGACAATAATCATTGGTCAAATTACAGACATGCAACTCAGCGGCTCAAGACGCAGCTCTCTCCTTTAGAGCATGCCGAGAGACTAATAGAAAAATACCAGCTACCAGCAGGAAATGCCGCACCTGTTAAAAGTTACACGGTAGTTGTTAAGGCATTGCCAAACATACGCCTAAGCCTTCAAAACCTAAACCCAGAGTTGAACAAAGCAGAAGTAAACCCCTCAGAACTGAAGATCTATGCCTTAGAAACCATTAATAATATCTACCCACCTGAGGAATGGTTACATATATATACAGATGGCTCTTATACTCTGGAGGCAGGAGGAGCGGGTGCGGGATGGCACTGCCGCCTGTTCGAGGGATCGTTGGCGGTTGGGAGGGGAACCACTAACTTCGACGGTGAAATGAATGCCATTTACGAAGCGACCTGCAAGTTGCAGACATTGCCACTAACTCCGCATAGGTTGGTTTTCTTTGTTGACTCTCAGGCAGCAATTGTGGCCCTGAGTAGCAATTCCCCAACGGACTGCCTCCGCACTGTTCGATGTCGTGCCAGATTGGCTGAACTCATTTCGGAGGGCTGGATTCTTTGGATCCAGTGGATTCCTAGCCATGTGGAAGTTCCTGGCAACGAGAGGGCAGATGAACTTGCAAAAAGGGGAGCTTTATCGGAGCAACCAGCGATACCTATGACTCTTGGTGCTGCCCACAACCTGATAAACAGTGCCATTGACTCCTATTCAAAGGCAACCCTGAAGGATCAATGCAAGGGGAAAAGGTGGGAAAGCCTCGCCTCAATGGGACCCATTTCTAAAAATATGGAGAGGCCTGCTGCTGTCGCCCGATTCCGTCTAGCTACCGGACACGATTATCTCCAGGCACACTTACACCGCATTGGAGTGGTGGGGGACGATATCTGCCCATTATGCCGATCAGGCAGAATGGATGGCGAGCATCTGATGTCCTGTGTGGAGTTGCGGAATGCGTCAGGGGAGATCACTGAGAGATACTGGGAGGCTCGTCGTCGAATGGCTGAGCAGCCGAGGACAGGCGTAGGCTAAAGTAAAGTAAGTAAAGTAAAGTAAGTACTTTCGTTAACAATTTAATTTCGTTCAATATTCTCAAAATGGCAGTTGTTTTAAATTTTTTTTAAAATCATAACTTTGTTCTGTTTTTTTTTTTTTTTTTTTTTTTTTTGTTTTGAATTTGCCATAGTAATTATACTTATAGCTGAACTGTATAAATAACTTTTTTTTAATTTCTAAATCCAACAGATTTTATTGTTGTTTTTAATGGTAAAACTTTGTTAATTCATAGTTTAAAAAAGATAGGATAAAAATGTTACTCTTATTAATTTGCTTCCTTCACGTCAGCGAGACAGGGTGCCGCGAACATTTTGTATCGACTGTTAAGAATACTGTGATAAATTACAGATATAAGTTATTTTTGAAAGACCGTTATTTAAACTCGGCGTCCATTTTGTTTTAAAACACTTTTAACGCGAATATTTCACACACCGCAGGATGTCGATCGACCAACATGGCGGCGTTCGCTTCCTGGAAATGATTTAACAAATCAACACGGCCAATTAAACCCCTACAAATAAGGGTCTATTTTATCTGTAACGCTCCCGGACACCGGCATCAAATATTCACTTACTACACTATGTTTGGCGTAGATATTATTAGCACCGGACAAATGATGCGGCTGGCTACACATTGTTGCAACTGATCACTATAATACCGGACCTGAAACAAATATTTACGCTTTCCGGAGCTAGCAGTGGACCGTTATGTGATTCCGTATAGGAATAACAGCTGTAAATTATGGTATTTAGAGTTTTTACGGGACAATTAAAATGTAGTTCGTTATACATTTTTTTTTTTTGCATAGAGTAGAATAGAAAAATAACCGGCCAAAACTTTTAATATATACATTCAATTATCTTCAAGACTGCTTAACGTGAATGCCTGTAAAAACACATTATTTCATAAAAAATATGTTTTTACTGTATTTGTAAGCAACTACAGTCTTTACAAATTAATCAAAAGAAGTATAAATAATAATGAACAGATTACTAAATTCGCCATAGGTTACTAAATTCAAAGGACATAGTTGTGACTTTTGTAGATTTTAAAAAGGCCTTTGACTCAGTTGATAGAGAAACCATAGATAAAATAATAAGTGAATTTGGAGTTAAAAATAAATTGGCAAACTTATTACGTGAAACACTTACTAACACGATTTCAAAAGTAAAATTTATGGTGAGATATCAAAACCTATTAAGATAAATATAGGTGTACGGCAAGGTGATGGTTTATCACCTCTTCTGTTCAACTGTGTTCTAGAAACAATTGTCAGAATCTGGACTGCGAAGCTAAAAGAACACGGCCAATATATTTCGCCAGTATTTTTGGGGAAGAAAAATAAAGGCATTGAAGTAAGTTTCCTGGCATTTACAGATGATTTTGCTATCCCCCTATTGTTGGACAACCTAAGAAATGCAACAATACAAATCAATCTCTTAAATCAAATAGCTAATAAAACAGGTTTGAGAATCTCCGTATAAAAAAACTATATTTATTACGAACATCAAAAACGTTTCAAATTTTTTGGTTACAGATATTGGTGCAAGGGAAAAAGTAAAGAAATTAAAATATTTGGGAGAAATGATCCAAGACAATGGCTTGGAGAAGTCTGCTGTTGAAGAAAGGGTACGCAAAATGGAAAAGCATATGGTATCACTAAAAATTATTATAACAAAAAGTGCTTATCTAAAAATCTTAAAATAAGGCACTACACTACAGTAGTGAAACCGGAATGCCTGTACGCAAGTGAATGCTTGGTACTAAATTATAGTTTAGATAAACTGAAAATACTAGAAAGGAGAATCATGAGAAACATTTTGGGCCCAGCCAAAACTAAAGAAACGTGGAAACTAAGATCTAATGATGAAATATACAGGAACATAGAGGACATGACAGAGACGATAAGGAAGAGAAGAATGCAATTTTTTGGACATATGTACAGGATGAATAATTCAAGACTAGCGAAAAGGAATACTCAAGTACCTATGGGATAAAAAGTCAAAAACTAGTTGGATTCAAGAGGTAAAAAAAGATTCAGAAAGAAATAATATAAAAGAAGAAGAAACGCTAAACAGAGAGATTTTTAGAAAGAGGATAATTGAGTATGGAGGGATTCCCAGGAAGATTGCAGAAGGAACCTGGTGCGAAGTGGTCCGAAGACAGAAAGAAGTTGCATAGTGAAAGGATGAGGGAATATTGGAGGGAACGGAAGAGAAAACAGCTAAGTGTGAAGAATTGAAATTGTCACGTTGTCCTTAGCAGGCCTCATCGAAAGAAGAAGAAGAATTAACTGATTAAATGATAAAATAATAATTTACATTATAGAAACGCATGACTCTTCTCCTTAACAAGCTTTAAAACTAACAACCCTAAGACACTGTTATTTATTTATCGCTTCTGCTAACATTGATACATGTACTTTCGATACGAAAAGTGAAATATATCTGAATTTTAACGCTGAATATTTATCATGAGCAGCAGGCTTAATTAAGGTGTAGAGAATTACTGTATAACAGTATGTGTATGTTTAAATGAATGAATGAATTTGTAAGGTTATTATTGCACGCGACCTACATAAGTCTATTGTCCCCTCTTTTTATATTCCTTGAGATGCTCAGTTACAGCGCGTTCTCAGCCCTAGTCTCTTTATAAAGTCGAGGATTTAGAGGATTCAAGGCTACCTACTTCTAATTGGTGACTTACCAGTTCCTTATTGAGGTGCTTGCATATGCTTGCTCTGTTAATTCCCTTTAATCTTTTCTTTCTCTTCACCCTCATTACGGAGGTTCTGTTCCATTTCACCAACCTTTTTATTTTGCTGTGTGATCCCGATCATTCTATTTTATATATATTTTGTTGTTATTATTTTAAGGTGAAAAGCACATTAAGGCTATTATCGTCTCCGTAAATGTAAGTGTGAGTGTAAAGTGTTAAAGTCGTAAGTGTAGTGTTGTAAGTGTAAGTGTGTGTTAGACTCGGGTACCGTCAGGTCTAAATCCTCTCAATAGGTGCAACTAGTATGCACCCCTGCGGGGTCTATTTTATATTATTATTTATGGAGACACCCATGAGTAGCTAAGGAATTGAGGTCTGTCCTTATAGAGGCCTGCTTGCATGGGTACACTGGGAGGTCGCCAGGTATCCCAGGGCTCTGTTTGATACACCATTAGACTAATGTCATTCACTCCACCAGTACGGGTCGCTTTATACTTTAGAGTTACCCAAGCTAAGCAGAGTAAGAAATGTGTCGAGTAGTGAGTGAGGGCAGTATGAGCTAGAGGTACAGAGGGATTGGTAAGCTAAGCCCATCAGCTGTTCATTTAAGATACTTCCGCTGGAAACGTGTGTGCATTGCTTAACACAATTTTATTTAGCGTTAACAAGTTCAAAACCTAAATTGTTTTTAAATTTGTATAACAGATTTTTCTTTTTGTGGATTTACATTTTTCCTGTTGTACTGTTGCATATATAAACATTGTATTTAATTTCAAAGAAAATTAGACCACAAACATAGTTCCACATTTTTACTTATTGAGTGATACACGTTTCGCCGTGAAGAATCTTCATATATAGTCTGACTTTAGTCTCACCATAGAGTTTCACCAAGGTGTTCACTTTGAAACTTTTTTTTGTTTTTGTTTTTAAAAACAGAGTATAAGTTTTGTTTGTTTCTCTCTCTATTTGTTTCACCCAACTTTGGGGTACACTAAATCAATCACTTCTTAATATTCTGTGCCTTCCTCGTAGCCCAGTATTGCCTCATACGTTGTGATCTTGCTCTTCTTTCTTCGTCAGAGATTTGGTACGTTCGCTTGGATTTGACTTTGCCTTGGAACCGTTGCTTCTTGTCCTTGGTTATTGTTTTGGCTGTTCTGTCCATGAGCATAATGTCAGTGATTTGTAGTTCTGTCATGTCTTTCTATGTTTCTCTAAACCAAAGTGGTTTGGCTCTTTTATTGTGAAAGTAGTCAAATATTTTTTTGGTTAGTCTATTTTTGTCCATTCGGAGGATGTGCCCATAAAAATCAATTCTCCTTTTTCTTATTGTGTCTGATAGTGTTTCAGTTTTTTGGTAAAGAGTTTCATTACTGATGTGGAGTAATTGGTTGTTACGGAATTTGGGGCCTTAGATTTTTCGTAATATCTTTCTTTCTTTGATCTCCAGCCTTTCAAGTGGGCCCTGGCTCGTGAGAGATAATGTTTCAGCTGCATATAAGGCTTCTGGTTTAATTACAGTATGATAATGCCTTATCTTTGTATTCCAGGAGAGGGACTTGTTGTATGTGTTCTTGGTAAGTTGGAAGGCTAATTCAACTTTATTTCTCCTAGATTCCATAGCTTTTTCTCTAGAGCATTCCAGCTGATCCATTCCCCAAGATATTTGAATTCTTTGACTATCTCAATGTATTGTTCTCTCACTTGAAGCTTTTTTGGTGGTTTTTGTATGTTTGTCAATACTTTAGTCTTTTCAAATGAAACTTTAAGTCCCATTTTTAATGCTTGCTTCTGGAGTTCAAGAGTCTGTTCCTTAGCTTCCTCCAATGTCTCAGCTAGTAAGGCCATGTCATCCTTAAAAGCCAAAAAATTTACCTTAATTCCTTTGTTCTTATTTCCTAGTCTGATTCCACTATGTGTATTCATGTTCCACTCTCTAACTACTTTTTCCAGAACACAATTAAATAGCAATGGAGAGAGTCCATCTCCTTGTCGGACTCCTGTTTTAATCTCAAAAGGGATGGAGAGTTCTCCCCTGAATTGAACTTTGGAGAATGTATTAGTTAATGTTTCCCTGAAAAGATTTGTTTGTTTAATTGTATGAAAAAATATTTTTTTTTAATTTTGTCGTCGCGGATAATCGGAAGTTGACTGTAATAGTCAATAACCGTTCCTTAGATCGCTGTTTCGCTGACGTCACGGGAACACCATTATAATAGCAGTTAAAATATGCTTAAATTAACATTTTTTTAAATTTTAATTTAGACTGAATACGAAAAATGAAACTCTGGCTGCCTCATCATAACCAGCATTAAAATCTGCATTAACATTTTATACTTTCAAATTACATTGAAAGTTCGAAAATGAACCTTGAATGCCGTCAAAACATCTCTTAATTTCAACGGATTTAGAAAATTCAAAATGCTAATTTATGCAGTTTTTAACATTAATTGCGGGAAAAACCCCGAATTTTTAAAAACGAATTTAACAAAAAGTTTGGATTTTTCAAAGATTATAATATTGCTGCCATTTTGAAATTGTTCAACGAATTTTGCTGGTTAACAAATTTGCCCAAGTTATTATAATAATCGATTTTTTGGAAAGTTTGAATCAAATAAGAACGAAATTGTGAACGTGAGTGTTCTAAAACACACACACACAAACACACACATTTCTATATAGGCCTATATATGTATATAAACCTTAACAACCCCTCAAATTTGATTTATATGGCAGGATCGGCGATCATTTCTTGGTAACCTGGTCTGGACCTTACCATGTTGGCCGCTCAAATGTTCCGCTAAAAATTCTGATTAATGCAGATTTCAACGCTGATTAAATTATCAAAATTAAATTTTCAAGAAAATGTCTGCAATAAGAAAAATACTATCATAAAATAACCACCATTTTGAAATGATACGCTATCAAAAGTTTGATATTCACTTATCGAATTGTTCGTTTATGTGCTGTTTTTTAGAGTTGTTTGTTTTTTAAAACATCGTGTACAGCTGGTTATCGTAGCAGATTATCGTGTTATCACATAAACGGCGCTGAAATCGTACTTATTTTTGACAAACTAAAAAATAAACAGGCTTAAATTAAATAGCCGTTACGTAAGTAGACTTTATATTATCTCCTTGAAAAGTCAAACTTCCAATAATACGAGTTTCAAGTACACAATTAAATTAGTTCTGAATAACTTGAACTGTACCGGGGTTTATGCAGTTCTATTATTTTGAAAGTAAGGAATACACGGGTATTGAGAAAGAAATGAATATTGGATTTCCAAACTTTTATTACGCTATACTCTACAGTACGGACTATTTAAATATAACTTTTATTGTCTTGAAATACGAGAGGAATTATTCTCAAGACAACTATTATTATTACGATACTTTTTTAATCAAATTTTTAAAAAAACATTTTTTTTCAAAATTAATGACTTCATTTTGATACCTGTATTTTGTATACAGTAATTTCATATTAATGTCAAATTAATTTTGCAATATAGTAAACTGGTAGGGCCTACTGAGAAAATAATATATGTATTGGTTTTCAAGTTAAAATAAACACACTGTGCACTGCACTAACTTTCTTAACTCAAATTTTGCAGCCAATTTTACGAAGCATTTGTGCGTTTGTGTTGCTGCCAATCCAAGATATTGTGAGAATGAATCGGAATTTCCACATTGCAAAGGTACAAATTTTATTTTCTAATGTCTTAATTATTTTTCCAGCTTTTGACATCGTGTAAGAATGGAGTAAAACGTACCATTTTATTTTTGGTTCTAAACTAATCTCTCTACTACATAATAAAATTGGATTCATCTTGACCGAGACATATATGGTATTTCCTACTCTACTTTGATTTTAATTTATTTGTAAATTATTACACAAAATTAAATTCTATGCGGCTTTAAATGAAACTACTTTGTAAAATTTATTTGGCTGAAAACATGTTGATATTTAACAGGATAGAAATGATTATTTTGCTAAATATTACTGAACAATACAGGTATCGATTTTATACCTTGTAAACATATGTAACACAAAGAGAAAACATCAAACCGACTGGAGGCTATCAACTAGCGCAACGGCGGTTTGGTTTAACTATAGGATTGGTTTATTGTAGAACGTCAATCAACTGCTACTTTCACAAATTAAATCCTGATTTAGCAAACCTACGCTAAAAATTAAAAATTTTACAGTAAATTGTGACAAAGTTTTTTTTAAAATATGAAGAAATAAACCAAAAATTTAACAACATATACGTATACAAAAATATTACACGTGTAATTTCAAATCTTAACATATAAAAGAAGATGTCCTGACTGACTGACTGACTGATTCATAATCAATGCATAGCCAAAACTATTTTAGCTAGCGACTTGAAATTTTCAGAATGCATTTGTGTTACCATATAGGCGTGCACTAAAATTTGTTTTTAAATCCATTAAACTACTTACCCAGTCCCATTTTATTCATCAACGTACAGTCGAGACTATTGTAGCGAGAGACTTGAAATTTTCAGGGTACCTTCGTACATCAATGTCGAGATGCAATGAGAAACAATTTTGCAAAAATTTGATTTTAACGCCATTAAACTACTTACCCTTTCCAAATTTAATAATCAACGTACAGCCAAGACTATTATAGCTAGAGACTTGAAATGTTTAGGGTACCTTCTTACAACAATATCAAGGTGCATTAAGAAAGGATTTTGCAAAAATTTGATTTAACGCCATTAAAGTACTTATCCAGTCCAATTTAAATAATCAGCGTATGGTTGAGACTATAATAGCTAAAGATTTGAAGTTTTCAAGGTTACTACCACATGTAGGGGTGTGCTGATAAACGATTTTCCAGTATTCATATCGGACTAAAGAGGTAAAAATGAGGTACAACAATTTTTATTGGAAAAAATATGTTTTTCATCTGACCTTCTTAAAATGTAACATAGTTACTCTTAAATATAAGTAATGAAATATATTTTTCACCATTTCCCAAAACTTATCCCCTAAAGAGGTTGAAGGGAGTAGAAAATGTTAAAAAGGAGTATACTTCTTCTTCTTCTCTTCGTTTCACCCTCTTTGGGGTACGCTGAATCAATCATTTCTTGCGCGCTGTACTTTTCTTTGTTCCCAGTAGCTCTTCATTCTTTCCGATCTTCTTTTCCTCTCATCTTCCGAAATGACAGGTCTTATTTTGGTTTTATCTTGGAATCTTATTCTTTCGTCCTTGGTACTTATCTTAGAAGTATACTATAAAGGAGTATACTATTTTGTATTAAAAAACATTTTTTTTGTTTATTCTAGAAATATGCTATGAAACACATATTTCTACATTTTTTCGAATTCATTCCCTAAAAGAATAAAAATGTAAAAAAGAGTGTTTGCATTGGAGAAATATATATTTTAATCAGATTTTCTTAAATTCGAATGGAACAAGTTTGAAGACAATAAAACAACATATTTAGGTTATTTTCAAATTCACTGTAAAATAATCATGAGTTTAGATGATCACGCTTTTAATAATATAGTTTCTTATGTTTCTAAATTGTTACATTACCGAAACAGTTTAAGCTTCGTGGGCGAAGCCGCGACGGCTAATGCTAGTTTTAATATAAAAATACAAAAATAAACTTTCCAGGCCGTAAACATTCTTTACGTTTTTGTTTTGTAACCAACGTTAAAATTGCATAAATTAGAATTTTAAATTTTAGAAATTTATCAAAATATAAAAACGATCAGGAATAGAAAGCTATTTAAAAATAATAAATTTTAACTAGTGTAAAGTTTAAATGTGTTTAAGATAGTGTATTCCGTTTTTTAATGTGATTTTTTAAATACTTTGACTAGCCTCCAGATAAACATATTTTAAATTAATGTTTTATAACGAATCTGTCTTAATTTATTCAATCAAGTTTCAATCAAATAGGACTAAAATAAGAAAGTGTCGACACAAACTTCAAACACACCAAATCTGTTAGAGGGTAAGATCGACGTTCATTTCACTGATCAATGCCAGATTTCCCGATTCTCTAAATAATCAATCTTAAAGCTCATTTTCCAAAGAAAATTTTGCTGAAAATTATGTGGACGCCATTTTGAAAAACATCGGGAACACACAGACACTGTAATAAAAGTAAAATTTTCAGAAAATATCGCCGTAACACTCAAAGTAACACTACCCGAGTTGGTTCAGTAATTGAAGTGGGCAGTTGCAATCATAAAGGCCTAACTGACCCTTATTGAAGCTGATATTTTCATCTTACAACAAGTAAAGTATTAGTTTTCATCTTAGCGCTTTCTTCAAGATTACACGAGACGACAGATCTAGTCACTTCAAAAAATACTAGTAGAATTAGTTCTTATATCCGGAAAGGTACAGTTTCTCACAAAAGTGCAAAATACTTTGTCCGTTAAAAGTTTCACAAGTGAAGTAAGCAATGTTTTTTAGGAATACTTGTTTTGTGTTTTATTACAAGTGTTGTGCTGACTGTACGCAATAAACACCCTCGTTACATTGTTGGAAACGAAATTCCAAGTACTAAAAACAAGCGGGCTCATTTATGTATTTTTAAAAAATATTTGAAAATATATTTTTTTAATTTTAACCTCTTTTTAACTCTTGTTTCACAATCACAAACAGCATTAAAATATAAACCTATTAGCATCTTACAAATCCATAATACATTTAAAATAAAAAAAACCTGACCCCCATCAAATTACATTTCTTAATTCCAACGAAATTTAAAAATTTAAAGTGCTAATTCAGGCCTCTTTTAACGTCGATTAATATCGAGAAATCAGATTTCCGAACGTACGAGTTTCTACCAAAAATGTCGGGGAATTTCGCTATCAAAATTAAAAATACTTACCATAACTCCTAGTTAAATCCTCGTGTTTAAGATAAAAAATTATTAACGTTTAAAGAACTGAAATTGCCGCCGTTTTGAAACTGTTGAATGAATTTTTCTAGTTAAAAAATTTGTCTAACGTAACATGTGCCATTTTTGAATTAAATCGTACTAAAACTTCAAAAGTGAGCATTTTAAAACACACACACACACACGCACACACACACACACACACACACACACACACACACACACACACACACACACACACACACACACACACACACACACACACACACACATATATATATATATATATATATATATATATATACGATACTCGTATATACATTTTAACCGACACCAAAAAATATAATCTTGAGATCTGGATCGGTGCTCATTTCAAAAACTCGAGTCTGGTTTGTATAACTAATTTTCCAATGAAAGTTCACTAATAAATATTTTAATAAATCCAATTAAAAAAAGTTTGTGGAAGTTTTTACTGCATAAACTGTTATTAAAAAAGCCCAGTATATTTCATCGGTTTGTTGTTATTATTAAGATTACAAATTTATACTGAACTGAGTTAATTCAGTTTTAAAATTATCGTTAAAAGTTTTTAAACTTTTGTGGAAATGTTAATTAATTTCTTATCGAACATTTATAATGGTGAAGTTCAAAACATGGAAATGAAACTGTTTAAAAACTGCAACCAAGCTAAGTTATTGTGTTTTACTACATTACATAAAGAAGTAAAATAAAGTTTCTATTAATAACCATCCAATTAATTTGATTAAAGAAATATTTCTAAATCATCACTTTCCATCAGTTTTCCATGACCTGATACTATTTTTTACATATTTTCAAAAGCTTATTTTTCAAGTTATCAAGTCCAAGTCTATGAACTCAAAAGTAGATTTAATGAAAATTTGTTTCAGCAATGTTTACCAAATTAATGCAAAAAATTTTGTATTTTTAAAGTTTAATGTTCTAGTATATGCAGTTTTTCATGTTGATTATGATGGCGAAATTGGAATTTCGAAAAGAGTTTTAATGTAAAGAAAAATATTTTTGGAAATTCGCTTCTATCACGTTAGGTGGCCAGTTGCGTGCCCAATTATTTTAAATAAACTTATGCGTTAGAATGTTTGCACATGTCTTTTAAAAAATTTACAGTATATTATTTCACATATAACATATTTTTACTTTCTCTCTGTATGAATTATAAAAAAGAGATATAGGCCCTAATTATCCTTTCAAATATTTTACTTTTATGAACATAAAAAATTTGAATATTGAGATTTTTATTGGTTTATCCGTTTTCAAATCCCTAAATACAAAAATTTTAAAGACTGATTTCTGTCACTGAACCATTTTTTTTATTTTTTTATTTATATACAATTTGTATAATTGTATAAAATTTGTCATGTATCATGTTTTTTCTTCCTTTTTATTTTAATTATGTTAATTTGTCCGAAAACAAGACAAATTAACATAGGTCTAGTTAGTTTTTATTAATATAACCTTAAACGTATTATACTGTCAGCTGTTCAATGAAATCAGCTGACCATTACGAATTAATGTAAAACAAATGGTCTTTATAACATCGCTAGTTTTTAACAACATATCCTAAAATTTATTATAGTCTACCAGCTGTTCAATGCGACGTGCAAAATCCAACATCACAACCAGCCTTTAAACACGATACATGTTAAAAAAAGTGTTGACAGGAATTTTTATCCGTTGTGTGTGTGTGTGTGTGTGTTTTGCGTACGTGCGTGCTGCGTGCTGAGTGCATCAACAGAAATTTGCTGAAATTAATATATTGTACTTTTGGCATGTAAAATTAGTTGGCCTATTTCTCTGAACATTTTATTTTATTTTAGTGGCAGTGAATGTTATTCAATTTCACTAATTTCAGTTAATGTTTATTGAGTATGACCAGAAAAACTTTATTAACCTTTTTTTTAAATTATCCCAATTTTCTGCTATATTTGTTTCGTGTCAAAAGTTTGTGTATCATTTATTTAAATAAAGAAACGAATAACTTTGAATTATTACTGTTTAAAATATTGCTCGCTGTGAAATCCTGGATTTTATTGCACGGAGAAATGGAGTGAAATGTAATGAATTTATATCTATTGATTCACCCTATCGCCGTGTTTGTTCCTGAAAGCCTCTCAGTTCGACTGAAGGCAGAGTTCGCAAGGAAGATGTAAATAAATCTGCTAAATTTTAATAAAGTAAATCTACATCTGTAGAGAGTGCGATTTGTAATTTGCATGTAATACTTTTAATGGACAGTTTTTGAATCAGAAATAAGACTATATAAACGCTTAAAAATGTACCGTAGGTATATTTTAGATGTTAAAGGAAACAATTTGGAAAGCTTAGCACAAAGTTCTTTTGATAAGTAATTTATTTAACCATTTTTTAATTTTATTTAAAATTTAAAAAAATATATTTAAAAATTAATCTGACATTTATTACTTAAAAGGCTGTTTATTACCGTTTATTATGTAAGATCTATCTATGAGAATATATAATATTTATTTCATTTATATTTTTACTTTTTACCTATAAAAGAACAGTAATATAAAATACAGCAAACATAAAATCTCTTTGCTTAATGACTGTAATGGTTAACGTAATAACAATGACAGAAAGGGTATATTACGGTAGTAAATACAGTCTCTTCTTATGGTAGTATATACAGTCCAGAATTTATGACCATGAGATGCGCTAACCAGTTTGTTAGCCAAATCAACCAATAAGCATTTTGAGGTTTTAAATAATATATACGTTATTTGAGGTTTCCTAAATCCAAAAAGGCAGTATTTAAAAATATTATTGAATTTTCAGTGTGTGAATTGAACACGAAATGAAATTAATTTACCAATTCTTTCGAAATTTAATTCGTTTCTGAATTTTTTGCTCATATCTCAGCCCCAACTTACTAATTTTTAAGCTCTTTCTTCTCAAAAACAAAAGCTTCTCGACTGTGATACATTTTTGCTCGAAGGAAGTTTTTAAGTAGGCCTGCTCAAACAAAATGTATAGGTTTTCTTGCCTCATGCATCAAATAGATTTAACAGATTTCCATCAAATTATGGAGAGTACATGAATCAATTTGAAAATGACCGCGACATTCAGCCGTCTCTCTGATATGGTGGAAGGGAATTGCCATTTTTTTAAATTCTAACTTTAATACCATAATCGGCATTAATTTTAGTGAATTTTAAAACTGCATTTAAAATACGAAAGTGAACCATGATTGGCGTCAAATTAATAGCCTATTTTTAATTTGTAAAAGATTTTTAAAATGCATGCTACTAATTTATTCATTTTTAAACTTTGATTACGATATATGTTCAAAATAATTTAGGACAAAAAAAATTATTTATTTCAATATTTGAAATAACCATGTATATTGAAACTGTTGAAGTACCGCTAATATTGCTGGTTGTTTAACGAATGTGTTCAATGAACGATTTTAGTACTAAAATTCAAATAAATAGGATTAAAATTGCGATCGAGAGCTTGTTGTAACACACACACACACACACACACACACACACACACACACACACACACACACACACACACACACACACACACACACACACACACACACACACAATGTCGTACTTTGTAATCAATCTATGAACACATATTGTTTCAGCAATGCCTTCAAAATCTAAAAATAATTTAATCGAAATAAAGAATCTAACCATTTAAAATTGTACTATGCTTTCATAGCAGTAACAATTGTTACGTAGTTTTAATTTGTTTAGATAACTTAAGCAATTACAAATAAACTTGATTGATAGCCGCCATTTTGTTAACGGTAAACTGGCCGACTTTTTTTTTTTTACGTGAATTTAGTTAAGCAAACTCATGAAGGATTACTCAGCGGGTGATTACGTTGTACAAATTTTAGTAATTTTGTCCCACTTCGCCTAGGTCGTACATTTCAGAGCGCCACTGAAAATTACAAAAAAAACAAAAACTTAAAATTTTACGAACAGTCATCATGTCACGTGTTGAACTTCCAACGAAAAATAATTTATTGTAACAGATATTGCGGTAAGAGCCTAACCCGAAACAATAAAATTTGCACAAATATTGTACAGGTGTGGTAGGTAACATTCTAGGGTTCGAAATTTTAAATCGATTTGATATTTTAATACAATTTAATGATAACTCATAATAATACAACCTCAATGATAACTTAATACAAGAATTAATTTTAATAACAGCTTGCTAATTAATTTTATAAGTTCATTACCTATAAAATCCATTTATACGTTTCAAAATTATAGACCTCTATAATCTGAAAAAAACATTACCATTATATTTTTTACATTATTATTATTATTTTGATTATCATATTTTTAATTTAAATTTACTGAATATTAAAATATAATTTATAGAAAATTGTGGCAATTTTTTTAAGGCATTGAATTGCCGCCAAATTTTGTTACGGTTACGAAACCCTCTAAGCTGACACAAAAATTAATGTTTTTAGCAAGTATGATTTTGGCGTATTAAAGCTTTGTTTGGGCCAAAATATTATTATTTTTTAAATTTATTTCTGTCAATTTAGCAATTTGTTGCGAATATTTTTGAAATTACTATATTTTTAATGTTAATCAGGAGTCCGGGACATTTTTCTTACCCTATACAAGCAATATTACACAGTATAATGTAGTAGACACTATTGCAGATACACTGTATACCAGTTAATTGCAATACCAGTGTGTTAAGAATAGGTTAGGCCAATATTACTGTACTTTATTTCAAACTTCACTACAATAACTCCCTTAGCCGCCTCGGTGGCCTAGTTGATAGCGTACTGGGCTTTCACCCCGAGGACCCGGGTTCGATTCCCGGCCAGGGCTTGGCATAAATCATACACTGCACTAGCCCAAGTGTGCACAACAGTCGGACGTTAAACACAAAAAAAATACAATAACTCCCCCCTATCAGAATATCTTTTCTATTTAAAACTAAACACATAATTTCGATAATAAAGTTAAAATACTTTGAAAAAACTTCATTGTTTATTGTGTTGAAAGGCACATATTTTTCCTTTAAATTGTGTTCAATCCGTAAAATTGCCTTTCTTTAATGATGTTCAAAGCGTAATTATTGATCTTAAGTGTTTTATCTCTACAATTGTTATTATTTAATTCTGCTCAGTACATATTTAAAACACTGTAGCTAATCGAAATAATTCCTTTTGTTAAATTCTGCTCAAGTGAAATGCTTTTGTTAAAATAGGCCATTTTTTGTCTGTGCAGATAAACCGTTTACCTAACTTTTGTTTAATGAGGGAAATTGTTTAAAATAAATATTGTTTTAAATTACACATGGAAAACTAATTATTGTTGGAATTTAAAAGTAGAGATTTAAAATCGTGTAATTTCTGTACGTTTTTTTTTTCAATTACATTTCAACAATTTATAGTATGTACGTTTGGATTTCTAAATTATGAGACATCTTAGACATTTGATCAATAGTGATGCTGAAACAATAATATTGTTTATACGTCAGCGAATGTTTAGTGCTCAATATTCATAAAAATTGGTTTTGTGTTTAATTTGAAAAAAAATATTTTTTGGTTACTTTATAAAAACCAAATATTACATTGTTATTTAGTCAGATAAGTTTCTATATTTTGTAATTAGTGATTATGAGTATATTTTGAACGTGAATTTCTTTAATTATAAACTGTTTTAAGCACAGTATAAATTGGTTTAATAATCCACTAAACGTGATCACTTTACAATTTTTCAGAAATACAATTTTTATTAACATAAACGTCTGTCAGTTCTTTAAGCAAGACAATGACACAATTAATTGGTAAATCTAAAAAACAGAACATTATAAAATTGTTTCGCTGAATGTTGGGTTTTAGGTGTACTTCGTCCTCATTAAATATATGACCTCGGGCGACCATTCTGCTGAAGTCGAATAATTATGTCAAAACAACTAATAAGAAGGTTGTTGGAAAAGTTTACAACCTCCAATCATTAGAATATACAAAACATTTATTTGATTATTTGAAATATTAAAATATATTTGCACCAGCCTGTCTTACTAGAGAATAAACTATTTTTGTGTATTATTTTTTTTTATACAAAGGTGTATTTGTTGTTGTTATAATTTTGTATCACTAAATTCCTCAATAGTTAAGATGCATTTCCCTGAAAGAAAAACAGCTTATTTAACCAATATGAATAATTTTATTTTCTTTTGCAATTAAATCTTTTCTTGGTCGCGAAGTTAAATATTTTTTTTTAATTTTATTAAGCTGCTTTCATTTTTTTTTACTTGAAGCCTTTTATTGTTTTATGACACTTAAACCTGATGAAGACTTAGGATCTAAGTAATATGGAAAAACACAAACAAACCGTAATAACTAAATTTGAACCTGCGTACAAGTCCGAGTTCTAGTGAAAACCTTTTTCAGCTTATTGAGACGTAGTTTCTTTAAAAAGTGGAATTCTCATAAGTCTGATTTTGAACAATATAAGAAATGGCTATATAGTGGCTTCATTGCTATTGCTATTTGGTACTTTCAGAATTGGATATAAACGGACTAAAAGTACAGCCACCATTATAAAAAGCGTGCTCGGTATCAGAGGCTAAAGTCCAAGTGACTGGACTATTTGCCGCTAACAACGCAAGAAGAGGGTGAAGACGTTTGAGAAAATAAGCAGTATTATTACCTGTTTGACTGTAGTTGAACACTCTGTCGCAAGATGCCAACAGCAGCGAGCGCTCGCATAACTCTCACAAGGGTTATCATTTTACTACGTTTGTATTCAATGTTTTCAGCTAAGAAAATCAATTAAAATCCAATAAAAGCCATCAAATGATAAAGTTTCTTGACAAGTTTAAAGTTTAAAGCATTGTGTCCCACGATGAACCAGTCTTCTTACGCGGTTTACTGAACAATAGTGAACGTCAATAAACGAACGGGTCAAAAGGAGCGGTTCTTTCCAAGGACCCGGTGTGAACGAGATCGATTGTAAAGAACTGTTTTTCTTTGCCCCATGCAGTACTCCTCAGTTCACATAGCAGCACAGAATACATCTAACAACATTTAGGGAGACTGAAAAAGAACGAATAATCGTTCATCGTTCACCGTTCGTTGCTACCCGACCACTACCAACAATCAACACTACAGCATATACCACTAACCCCTCCTCATTTTGAAATCGAGGCAGATCAGGATCCGTTCAACCTTCGCTTTGTTCTACATAAGTGTATGGTACTGAGCATTTGGTATCGGCGGTACTCGTTTCTATATTGTATTGTAGAAACGGACTATTGTCGTCAAAAGTGCCTCAAATTTTTTTTTTAAATAATTATTAATTGATTCTTATTTTTACATATTTTACTTTTAAAATTTTCTTTTAAAATTGTATTTTTTAACAAGTAAAAATTTCGTTATTTCGTATCAAATTTAAAAAATACAATTATAAAAGGTTGTTAAGAGTAAGCCTAATTCAACAATAGCCTAGTTTATAAGTAATAAAAATTAATTTTTTTCCAATATTGTTATTGCTTATGTAATTATAATATAATTCTAGACAATATAATATGTAAGAAGGAAATATATCCACTGCAAAGTTGCTAACAAAGAGACTGAACTTCATGCAGTATTCTTCTGTTATTATCCAGGCGTGAAATGAACTGTGAACGGATCTTTAAGAACGGGTTTTCAAAGCGTAGGTTTTAAAAAGAACATGTCATTGAAAAGAACGACTTCACCTATATCTCTACTGAACAAAATCAATCTTCACACTTGGCGGCGGCGTGCCTTCCTTCGTCAAAATATGTATTTGATATCAATCGCAAATACGTATGATAAATAAGATTGTAATTTATTGATCTGTGTTTTCAGTGAATTACTAAGGGATGAATTTTAAGATCTTTACAATGTTAATGATCTCCATAAATGGTTTTGGTGTGAATTACATAGATCGAACACAAATAAGAATATGGTTCAAGTTTAATAATCTAATGATTTTACACCTGCACTAATACTTTTGCCAGTACGCTAGGCGTAGGAACAACATGGGAGTAGTTATTAGCATACTTACGTTCGCAATTTTGAACCAAATTTGGCACACAAATTAATAAAATGTTCGCTAAACAGCGCAATTCGTTTAACAGTTTCAAAATGACAGTGATTTCAAATCTTAAGGTAACATAAGGGTAAAATAAATAATATTTTTTTGAAAATTCACGTCAGCGAGACAGCTGCGTGCCGTGATAACTTTATATTGTAATCATTAATTATGAGGACAAATACAACATACAATTTCTTCATTTCATTTAATACTCATAATTTACGTGATAATCAATTCATCATTATTACACGGTTTAGATAATAACGTATCGATTAGCTTGTAAATCATTGCGGTAATCGAACACGTCCACGGGCGCAAATGATACTGAACGAGCTTTAAGTACACACTCGCTGTAAATAGATGTTGACAGTTGGTAATTTGCTGGTGTATAAACACTGAGGGGAAATGCTGTAGCTAATAACTTGAAATATATATATATAAGAGTTTTCTCGCCGCTGGGATCAAGTAAAGTGTGAGAGATTTTCCGTTGGATTTTGCCCGAGGGAGCCGGTCAGTAGCGGGACAAGCCAATTGACAAGCAGGCCGCGTCCTGTCTCCTCCCTTGGGGCCGTGTAGTGACAGTCGCCTTCCTCGTCACTATTTCCATCATTTTATCCCACCTCGACCCTCCCTTTATCAAAGGACCTTTACCTCATCTTTCATACATTTTATTTTCACTCAAGGAGAAAATAAGTCCAACAGTTATCGTTCAATCGTTTAATATTGTGACACGTAAAATCATCAGACAATACAAAATAATTTCAACATGTGTTAGCAGTGATCTTATTAATGTCATTTTTTAACTATCTCAGTCAGCTGCATTTTTAAGAAATCAGCTGTTCTTTCGCTATATTTTAAATTCCAATAATTATGTTACAAAACAAATAATTTGAGCACGCACTTAACTTAATGAAACGAACAAAAAAAAAACAAATACGATATGAAAAAACAAAATGACACAAAAACTTTAGTGAACTCAGACGTTAAAAATGTGGTAGATCTATTTGTTTCAATTTTAAAACTAATTACAAAAGCTGGCGTTCTAAAATACACTCTATTGTATTTTAGAGTGTATAAATACTCTAGTGTACTCCCTGTTAGACAAATACGAGTATACACAAAATATAATACATAAATGTGTGTGTGGTGTTTTAGCATTCTAGCGTCTACAACTCTATATCTATTTCATTCAAACTGTACACAAATGTTGTATTTTGCTTTACACACAATATTTTTGTGTATCTAATTAATTATAAATAGACTAAGTAAATCAGAAAGTTTTCTAAAGAACATGATTGAGGTACTAATTTCTGTTCTACCTGAGTTTCACCATAATTGCAGCAGACATCCATAGACATCCAAACAAAATGAATATTACCCAAATATTCGGTTAATTTTTTTTTTAACTGAAAAATTGTAAAAGGAGTAATTCGAAAATATCTTAAAATAAATTTTACAGTAGTGTGGTTTGTTTTGTTTGTACAGATTTATACCTAAGCCATAATAGTTGAAACTTACGTGTAAAATAAAGAAATTTATTTTATTTATTTGTTAAACTGACGTGAGCATTGAATATAAACAGACTAAAAATACAGCGACCTTTATAAAAAGCGTGGTCGATATCAAAGGCTAAAGTCCAAGTAATTTTCCGTTAAGAACGCTGCAAGCTACTAGGACAGGCGGAAATGTTTGAGAAAGTAGTACTAATTAAGTAGTACTATTTAAACGTATTGAAAACTCTGCCGCAAGATGCCACCAGGTGTGAGCGCTCATTTAAGGGATATCATTGAAGTATGTTTATATTCATTTAAGTGAGTTACGAGTCTATTTATCATTTAAATAAAAACAGACTAACCGATTTTAGATCTATTTAACGAGTTTTTTTCAATTGTTTCTGAAACTATTATTTCTTAAACATAGTTGAATGTGTAATCTTCTGCGCCATTCAACGTAACTTGAAAGTTTTAAGTGCTAGTATATGCAGATTGTAATTCTGATTAACCGGTGAAATAAGAATTTCAAAAAGGATAAAATAAGGAAAGATAGTTTTGGCAATTCGCTTCTATTACGTTGGTGATACAGCTGAGTGCTACGATTATTTAAAAAAAAACACTTACTTACAAAAACAAACTTGAAGTCATTATAATAATCTCGTAGAAATTATAAAAACAAGTAATAACTAAACATAAAATTAAAATCATCACCAGCTAACATACGTTTTTTCGTCTTTCAGCTAAACATTTGACTTTCTTTGTTTTTTTTTTCTAACACCATTTGTTTAAATAACGAATAAATTAAATATGTGGTTTTCTTAGTTTTTCATCTTAATACGATCAGCTGTAGCTCAACTAATCGTACGATCACAATCAGCTGTAACATAAATGCAACAATTAAGTGGTTACAAACAAATGTTAATGTATTTCTAAATGTAGTTTGTTATTACCAACTTCTGTAGCTCATTAGAGCCCTTTAAAATTTTACAAATGAGGATGGAATCACTGTAGTGTGTTGTTAGCAATGTTTTAAACACTCAAACTCATAGATCATTAATTGTCAAATAGTTCCAGAGATATAACAATAATATGCGAACGATTATTCTCATGCGTGGTTTTTTACTGTTTAAAAAATATTTTATTTTAAAACGTTCGTTAAAACTGTTACCGTTATTGAAATACGTGTTTTTTAATTCTCAAAATTTAATATAAACTATTATAAAGAAAATACCAAAACTAATTTATTTATAACGCCACAGATGTAGAAAACACGCCGTGATATCTACAGTGGCAATAAAGATTCGCAAATCCTATTTTATGTAAGTGGACTTTGTGATCCCAGATCGCCAAAATACTTTGCTTCGTTCCAATATGTATATAGGCTACGTATATCAGACTATTTGTCACTTTCGTCAATAAACTTATTTGAATTCATGTATCGAAATTTTATTAGGCCTCTCTCATTTTCTTAAGTTTTATTCTACTATATAAAATAGTGAATGAATAAAGATCACTGTGAAACCCCAACCAACAATAGAAATAAGTTCAAAAGACTATACAAACAGATTAAAAGTTGTTTCTTTACTTGTTCATATGGCTTTTTCCTTAGCAACTTGCTAAAGACATACGAGGCTTTGCTATTATGTAGGTTTAAGATTAGGATATATGTCACTGTAAGAGAGAAACAAAAATGGAGAATGTATATACATACCCTGTGTTTACACATACATAATGAGTTGTATATTTCGGCGGTTGATGTTACTGGACCATATACAGCGTATGGGCAAAAATGTATATAATTAAGATTATGACCTATTTTTCCGTCTAGTTCACCTCATAAAGGCTGCAGCGGTTTCGAAACCTCACTGTTTCATCTTCAGACCGTAATACAAAATGTCAAATTCCTCTGTTGACGTCGTCACAACTCTAAACACAATTACACGATTAAAATACACACGATAAAATTTGGTTCAGTCAAACTATACTTGTAACTAGTATGACGTTACTATCCAGACTCAATCATTTGGCCAAATTAAATTTTATCGTGTGTATTTTAATCTGTAATCGTGTTTAGTGTTTGTGACGTGTGTTTTCAATGTTTAGTTTAACTTTGTGACGACCGTTGACATTTTGTATTACGGCCTGTAGATTAAACAGTGTGGTTTCGAAACCGCTGTAGCCTTTACGAGGTGAGTAAATAGACCACTAGACGGAAAAATAGGTCGTAGTCCTAATTATTTAAATATATAGTCCGGTGGCTATGTTGCAATAAAGAATGTATATTGTATTTGTTTCATGATCAAAAGGAAGCAAAAAGGAAACTAGAAGACCAAGGAAAAATGAATACAAAATGTGGAGGAGGACAAGAGAAATATGTTCACTAGAAGATAGTTGGAAACAGTGCTGCGAAAAGAGGAATAACAGAAGAATTTTAAGAACATAACTTAAAAGAAAATCGGTTTAAGTAGGAAATAACTATAATCAAATGGTTATGTGAATCCCTAATTAGTCAGTATGCTTCTACTTTCATTCCTGGTTTGTTATTATTTCGAAATCTTCCAACACTTCATTTCCATTTGGTCTTGCCATTAAAAATATATTTACTTATTTGTACAGGGGTAATAACTGCCACATTTGCAGATGACACTGCAATAATGGCCTCCAGTAATGATCCTCAGACAGCTTCTCAAAAATTGCAGCATAGTTTGAAACTAGTTCAACTTTGGATGGAAAAATGGCGTATAAAAGTTAATGAAGCTAAATGTTAACATATAACCTTCACATTAAGGAAGCATAAAGGTCCATCAGTATCTTTAAATAAAAAACTGATACCGCAGACTTCAGAAGTGATGTACCTGGGAATTCATTTGGACAGACGTCTGAATTGGCAGAAACCAATTTTTACTAAGCGTAAACAACTTGGTATTAAACTCAGATATATGTACTGGCTGATTGGGTACAAATCAAAACTGTCAAACAATATTAAAATATTACTATATGACAATACTGAAACCAATATGGACGTATGGGATACAACTATGGGGTTCTGCTTGCAAATCAAATATTGCAATTTTACAACGCTTCCAATCTAACATACTACGTTTAATCTTAACAGCTCCAAAAATAATCACAAATGAAATAATCCACAAACAACTCAATATTCCGACCATCACAGGAGAAATTGAAACTTATAACAATAGTTACCGACATCGATTGACAACACGAAGATTTAAGAGGAGAATACCTAGCGACCTGCCTGACGATTAACAGCTGACCTAACAGATACAACATTATGTAGCAATATTTTATTATTATTATTATTATTATTATTATTATTATTATTATTATTATTATTATTATTATTATTATTATTATTATTATTATTATTATTATTATTATTATTATTATTTATTATTATTATTATATTATTATTATTATTATTATTATTATTATTATTATTATTATTATTATTATTATTATTATTATTATTATTATTATTATTATTATTATTATTATTATTATTATTATTATTATTATTATTATTATTATTATTATTATTATTATTATTATTATTATTATTATTATTATTATTATTATTATTATTATTATTATTATTATTATTATTATTATTATTATTATTATTATTATATTATTATTATTATTATTATTATTATTATTATTATTATTATTATTATTATTATTATTATTATTATTATTATTATTATTATTATTATTATTATTATTATTATTATTATTATTATTATTATTATTATTTATATAATACTCATTATTTGTAAGTATCAATGGGTACACGCTTTCATGTCATTATTTTAGCCATAAAATTTACTTAGTGTCCTGTAGACAGATTGTAAATACTAATAAATAATAAATAAAAAAAACTTATTTGTACAATTAAAACTTACGTTTTTTAATCGTTTAATAAACAGCTCTTACTAAATTCTCCAACTGCTTTTTCCGTTCATTTCAGTTTTCCTTAACCACTTCATTTTAGCAGCTGTTATTGTTATCCGTCAACTTTCAACAGCGCAGTAAATTCTTCGTTTTATAAATATCGTGTTTACGTTTGCTGTTTTAAGTATTTTATAAATCTTATAATTTTAAATAAATGTAACAAAACACGGTCACTGCAGCTCCTTTATAAAACCTGTCTGTTGTAAGGAGCGGAGCAGCGAGCGCCGGACGGACGTGGTTCCAATACAAATCCCGTACAGATGAAATAGATTTAAAGTTTAGTCGTCATTAGTTTATATTCCGCAACGAACAGAGTCGCATGCCTCGCTGAACTGCGCTGTACTTCCCTTCTCTTCTCTTGTTTATGTTTAAGACAAAGAATCGAACTGCAGGAAACAAGGCAGAAAATAACGGCAGACTCTGCGACAAGGATGTGCCATATAACTAGTAGGCTTGTTTTGGTAAAATACTGGTGTATCACGTTTTAACATTTGTATACGGTATTTTACAATTTTTCGAAACAAATTGAAATGTATAGTTCTTGAAAATATAATTATTTGTAAGAGTTTAAATTTAACTCACAAAATTACAACATGTCGAACATATCTGAAATGGGAATATTTTATTTTACAGTACTTTCTCTCCAGAAAATTTACGTGCGTGTGTGCATGCGTGTGTGTGTGTGTGTGTGTTGCGTCGACTCGGACTTCCGCACACACAACCTTTACGCGTTCCACCTGAGTCGACGCGATCGACGCGTTGTCTTGCTATTGCCTAACGTTGATCGATTTAATTTTCTTAGGCATAAGAAACATAATTACCTCGATTAACTAATTCCACTAACTTTAAAAAATGTTTTCTGCTGTGTTTTGTTTATTTATAAGTTTTATAAAATACCGTTTCTTCCCGGGGTGTATCATTTGAAAAGGATGTACCTTAATAATTTGAATGTCTAATCTACCTATTATGTTATGTTTGATACCAACTATTTAATAGTCCATAACTTTGCTATAAATCCAAATAACGCAATAAACTATTTTCGGTATTGTAATAAAGTTCTACAAAAGGATAAAATATAAAATATAAACAAATACAAACATAAGAATAAAAAAATATAAACAAACATTATGAAACATTTTTACTTTCCAAAAATATTCCCATTTCAAATTATAAACGCACTGGATAAGTTTTTAACAACTGTCACACAAAGGTTTTGATAGAAGTAAAATTTGCAATAATTTCGGTTCAAACTTTTATGACGCATTTCATTAACTTCAGTGAGTAACTAATATTTTTACCATCAGAAACCAAAAACAACCGGTCTTATGTCTTATTATTTGTAATATTTACACTGCTGTTCAATAATTTAAAGGAGTCAATGAACTACAAGGAGTAAGTTTTAACTACAAACACAATAATACTATCGCTGTTGTATCTTCATATATTAATACAAAAAGAGGTTTTTATTTCATAATTTCAAACATTTGTCATTTTCTGTTACCAGACTTTTAAAAAAATTCCAAACTACAAAATGAAAAAGAAAAACCAATGTAATAACTAAAATATCTAAACTGCTACACATTTTTCACCAGCTCAATTTTACAAGAACTGCCAATATTCATGTCAATTTTAAAAACTACTTTACAATCTCTACTCCAAAACTTAACTAAACTAACTTACACATTTCTTAATTCAAGCTCCTCTTATTTCTAAGTACACATAACTAAGACCTTTCTAGAATTAGGCCCATATTTACTTAGTTTGATTAATAATTTTTAAACAAATTGTTTATCCGTAACCGACTGTTTTAAAACTGGCCGTTACAGTGTGTGTGTGTGTGTGTGTGTGTGTGTGCGCGCGCGCGTACTTTTTGCAAAAAAAAGATATATTTTATTTTTGTATCTTTTTCTGCAGATCAAAAAGCTCAAAATTTATTATAAGCATTAGGAGGTGCATAAAATTTGGTTTTCAAAAATTCCACCCTAAAACAGTTAAAATGGGGTAAAAACTAACTTTACACTTTATCTTTGCACCTCTGCGACCAATTTTTTTCCGCCTAAACCAATAAGGTTATCATCGCCGTCCGCCTGCACCTAAAAGTCGTAAAGAACTAAAATTACACATACGGGTTTACCTTGAATTTGAAGATGCTGAAAGAAAGTGTTTTCCAAAAATTTTCCCCTTAATAGTTAAAATAATGTAAAAAACTAACTTTATATTTCAATTCTTTAACTCCATATTCAAAAAACATAGAGGGTTGAATTTTGGTTTTCAAGTTTGATCATACCTTTGAAGGTGCAAAAAGAAAGGTTTTCCAAAATTGCACCCAAAAAATTGTAATTTTTAATTATAATCGCAAACGATATAATTTGGTGTAATCACTCTTGACTCCTAAGTGGCTGCATAGAAATCGTTTAAAAAATTTCGAATAAGAGTTAAAGTAAATAAAAACAAACTCAACATATTAATTTTTATATCTACAAAAGAAGAATTTATATTTATTTATTTTTTTTTTTTTTAACGTCCGACTATTGTGCACACTTGGGCTAATGCAGACGATGGGATGATTTATAGCTTACGAAAATGCCAAGCACTGGCCGGGAATCGAAGCCGGGTCCTCGGGGTGAAAGCACAGTATGCTATCAACTAGGCCATCGAGGAACTGACTGGTTATAACAGACTGACAAAACAAAGGAACACATTATAACTGGAGACTTGGTTTTTTTTGATGATATTTTCATTTTATTATGTTATCATTCACTTCGACAACATTTTTTGGGAATTAAAAAGTTTGTACTGAAAACATATTTTTGAAACTTATTTTCTTGAAACTTAACAGAAATACTCTAAAACACAAATAATGAAACACGTATTACAGTATTTTCAAAAATTCAACACATAAAATAACATGTTATGGCTCATTCATTATCAACAAAAAGTAGAAATAGTTGAAGCTATAAATATGAAATTAGTTTACCTCAAAGGTTTCACTCGCCAATTTCAAATAAAATCGTGGCCACTCAAAATACCTGATTTATTTAAAACAGGGTATTTTCACGAGCTCAGTAACAAAACGGGTCGACCAATTTATAATGGTATTATATGATGTCATTTGTTTTGGGTATTGCAACTGGCTTTTTTGGGGGTATTGACGGTTTTAGTCCAACAATTAAACTGTTATTTTGCCGGAAAAAATATTACATTCTTTAATACAAAAGCTTCTATCTCAAACTTACTGTAGTTTACAGTTAAACTGAAAATATTAAACATTAAAAACAGTAAAACTCTTAAGTCATCTTTCAAATTAATCAACTGTAATTTTTATTCCCTGGAAAGTACCGTAATGAAGCTCGGATACTGTATTAAAGAGGTGGGTGGTATTATTGTCAGCAATCCACGATGTTACCTCTAGCTCACTGGAGGGGGTGCAGACTAGCTGCACCTATTGAGAGGATTTAGACATCCCTCGCGATACCCGAGTCTAACAAACACTTACACTTACAACACTACACTTACAACTTTAACACTTTACACTCACACTTACATTTGGGAGGTGATAATAACCTCAATGTAACAAGGATATCTAGCTCACTGGTCTACTCATTATTTTGAAGGCGTCATCCCAAGCTGCACGCGTAAACATCGTTTATTAAAAAATAGTGTATTTTCAAAATCGTTATTTTCGATAATTATTTTGTACAGTTCAAAAAATACTTTCAACAAAGGGTTAAACAATTAAAATTGTTGGTCACACTTTTCGGAATAATAGTGTCGCATTAATCGTAATTTTGTTAAATGAAAACAAATGTCAGCACATTCAAACTGCGAAGCTTAACAAAATGCATATAAATATTAAATTAATATACAAAATATCCGAAATTTCATTACTCGTTGAAAATTTTATCAGTAAGATAATTTCTATATTTATATTAAAATATAATAATTCAAAATTAATTGCGATTTAAATTGCCACACTGATTGTGCACTAAATCCATTATTGCATATTATTTAGTAAAGTTACAATCCATTGATTTAATGCTTTATTGAACTGTTCCATTAGTTGATACCAGAACCGTGGTTTCCCCAAAAGAGCAGGAAATGGGGAAAAGGGAACTGGTAATAAGAAAACAATTTATTGATAAGACTATTCAAAGGAAATCCTTGCCTTCAATGGGAGTGTTTGCAACACGCATATCCTCTCTGCTACACGCGGGGTTTTAGTCGATGATCAATTCCAAGAGTCCATTAAACACAAGTGCAAGAGGAAGCAGGCTACTCTTAGTCAGCTGTTCAATAACCGATTTGTGCGAGGTAATTGTTATATAATATATTGCGCAGATTTTTTCACATTATTATAATTATTATTACTTTAAATACACTGCGTATAAATTAATGCGTAAGTATAAATTACTTAGAAAATACCAAATTTCTCAAAATCAACTCGTCAGAATTTGCTCAAAATTTCGGTTGTGTTCGGCATTCATAACTCAAATAATCTGAGAAAATTTAAATCAAAAATATTTTAAGTTGGAAAAGAATAATAATTTAACATACGCAAAAACATTTTTTTTTTTAATTTACAGCAATAACTTTAGTTCACACATGACTAAAATTTTAGCAAAATCTGAAGATCGGATTTTGAAAAATCCTGTTTTCGAACACTTCGAATCGAATTTTGTGTATATACTACTTTTGTTTAAAATGTAATCAAAACTATTGTGCCAGGTTTTGAAAAAATCCGGGTTCTGTTAATTGTATGAGTTTTGTTTTTGCCGAAAGTGCTCTGAAAATTGTAAAATTCTGGAAAGATACGTTTCTGAAAAATAAGCAAACTACATCGTTAAGAATGGTTCCATAAAAATCCGTCAATTCGTCTGTTTCCAGCTATGTGCGCAGTAACAAAAACACAAATCTGGACCGAATTTATTTTGTAAATGACAATTTACTTTGCATAGTAAAAAAGTAAAAAAAAACGAAACATAACCTTATTTTTTATTCACTTGTTAAATTTTTTTTTTTTTTTAATATAGGTTTGTGTGAAGAACCTATATTTACGAGGAACAGATTGTTTTTTGTGGTATTCAATAGTGCATAGAAATGTTTAAATTGATTTCTTTTTTCTTTTTTTCTTCTACAAATCAAACCGTAAAATTTATTTAAAAATTTGCACCCTTAGGCCTATTTTAGTTATAAATTTTTTAATAGAATTTAAATCGAAAACAATTATTAACTTGTAAAAATGTACGTAGATCTTTCGGTTTTTATTTAGCGACTATAGTTTTTTGAGTAATAAAGTTTTTTATTATTTTTTATATATTTTAATTAAATATGACAATGTTAGTTCAATTTTTATTCACTTTTTAACATGTATCATGTTTTAGGGCTGGTTGTGATGGTGGATTTTTCGGGACGCATGATGCGAGGAACATGTTTATATTGATATATATTAGTATATTTTGAGCGTAGCAAGTCTCGTATTAAATTAATTATTTAAAAATTAAAAATTACCTTTTTCGTCCGGAATCGAACTAGAGACTTTGCTTGTTTTAGGTGAGCGTATTATCCATTACATTACGGAAACTTCGAAAAAGTTTGACCGATTTCAGTAAATGATATGAATCGTAAATTTAATTTTTATATTAAATTTTTTTTAATTTATTTATTTTAATTTTATATTAAAAGATCAGTTGTTTATATTAAATCGTAAATATCAGCTGATTTTATTGAACAGCTGGTAAGCTATAATAAGTTTTAGGTTATGTTGTTAAGAACTAGCTATGTTAATTCGTCGTGTTTTCGAACAAATTATTGCAATTAAATTAAAAAAAGGAAGAGCAAACACAATACAGGATTTTTATTTTTAGTTCAATAACAGGAATTTTTTTAAAAGTAGATTAAGCGGGTTTAGCTGGTAGATTTAACTGTATATTGTGATGTGAATGCACAAATTTATATTGGTAGTTATAGTAAAAAATCAGTTGTTTTATATTAATTCGTAAAGATCAGCTGATTTCATTAAACAGCTGATAGGCTGTAATAAATTTTAGGTTATGTTGTTAAGTAACTAACTATGTTAATTTGTCGTGTTTTCTAACAAATTATCGTAATTAAAATAAGAAAGGAAAAGAAAACATGATACATGATTTTTATTTTTGGTTCAATAACAGACACTTTTTGAATTATTGTATACTCACTATAGCTGAGTAATTAAGCAGCATGACTAGAAATTATTTTCTAAGACATTATTTTACTAAAAAAGGAGTCCGTTAATTTTTTCTTTTAAGAACTAACGCCTACAGTTCTTCGATGGTAACGCGAGTAAGCCGCGTTAAATTGGCGTTTTTAACTTTTGGAAACGTTGTCTCGTCCAAATATTGAATACCATCAACTCGCTGACAGCATGTCCACATGTCGTTCCGAATAGAAGCGCATTTTTGTGTTGACATTTTCTTGTTATCTTCGCTGTCAGTATATCGTCACTTGTCAGCTCATCCGCGTTGTGTTCAAGTGTTTGTGTTAACTAATATCGTGTTTAGTTGTTCTACTTATTGTTCTTAACCAACCTAGTCAATCATAAACAATTATTATTCTTCAAAATAAAGAAAGTTTACACGCATTTACAAAACGGTAGATTTACCTCTTCGGTTAGATAAGCAAAAAAATCGAATAAACAAACCAAATGTTATCGTATGTATTTCAATCGTGTAATTGTGTTTAGTGTTTGTAAAGTGTGTTTTTAATGTTTTGTTTAACTTTGTGACGACTTCGACAGAGGGATTTAATATTTTGTATTACGACCTGAAGATGGAACAGTAGAGTTTCTAAACCGCGGTAGCCTTTAGACGGAAAAATAGGTCACAATCCTAATTATTTAAATGTGTGGTCCTTTGGCTATGTTGTAATAATGAGAATAAACATAATTGAATAATAACGATACGCAAATATTATGGTAGTAAAGAAAAATATCTGTACGCGAATTCTGTGTAAACCTTAATTTCGGTAATAGTAAGCCTATAGTTTAATAATATTCGCCGTCGAGCAAAACCAAATGCATATCGAAATTTGATCATTCACAATTTTACATTTTTCACTATTCTTTTGAATTTGATTTTATAGAACTAATTAGTTTTAAAAACTACAGTTTTTTTTTAGATTTCACTGCTATTATTTTGAAAAATATATTTAAAATAATATTTATGAATATTACGATAGTGAAATCATATTTTCAAAGCATGTTTTTTTGTTAATATAAAAAAAAATTACAAATATAATCGATAACTCGAACTGCATATAATATGTGATATCTTTTAACAATCAAATTAATATCTTACTTATTGAAAAACAAATTAACCTTTTACACACAAGCGCGCGCGCACACACACACACACACACACACACACACACACACACACACACACACATAACAGAATTAGTTCTTTTAACATAACTTGTTTTGTTTTCAATTTAGTCTCTACTATCTGTCATTACTCTTAAATCTCGGGTTATTGGTTCATATGTATTTACATATACAGTTATATTCACACATGTTATCTATATATTGTTAAAGACAATATATCCATAAAAAAATTTAATTTATTACATTTTATAATTTCTGTCTATCACTTAATGACTCAACAAAACCACAGTTCTTTTGATTTTTTTTTTGTTATTAATTCGACATTTATTAAAATTAATAATTTAGAAAAGTTCTATAGAACTGTTTTTTTACTTAAACGTACAATTAAAATTCGAGGTTCATATTACTTTCTATTGCAGCAAAGTTTATTTGAGGTTATCTTAAGTTTAGGTACTAATTATTGATAATTTTGAATTGAAATTCTACTTTATATATATATATATATATATATATATATATATATATATATATATATATATATATATATATTGATAGGCATCTGCCTAACAAAATCTTTTGCATTCATATTTATTAGTTGTAATAAAATAAAAATTCTTTTTATAATATATTATGTTTTTGTTATGTCTACTTTTTTAGCCTAATCCAAAACTTAAAATCAATTATTTTTAACAATTATTGCCTTTTTCCATTTGTGACAATATATCGGCTCTCTGCTTTTCATTGCTTGTACATATATCACAATTTCAGTGGTCCATCTATGGCCTACACTTAACTGGTGTAAGTTATCAATTCTATTCATTAATCACATGTTATCGTCATAATTTTAGCTGTCGTAACCGAACTAATTCTTGTGTTTACCCAAATTATATCATGTATTAAAATTTAAGCTCTTTTATATCTTCTATTATTGAAGCGAAACTATTAGTGTTACCTTTGGCGAGAGGAGCGAATAGAAAAAAAGTGTCGAACATTTTAAATGTAATAGAAATATGAAACGGAAAGGAGAAAATGAATTTTGTCTGTCTATTTCTGTCTCTTTCTTTTCCTCCTTTTCGATAACAGTACACTCATATTATATGAAAACTTTGTATTGCTTTGGTTTCGGTATTTTTCCTTGTAACCGTTTACATACATTTGAAATTAGTTTAACCGTTTATATTAATTGCTGTTGATATAACTAGTTTTTAACAACATAACCTAAAACTTATCGGTTGTTCAATAAAATCAGCTGATAGATACGAATTAATATAAAACAACAGATCTCTTACTATAACTACAGTAAATAATATCTAAGTTAGGTTCACGTATTTATTTAAACAAAACAAGATATTTGTAAGCATATCTTAAAACTGATTATATATTCAATAAAGAGATTATTAACAAAAGTTTCGCTTCTGCTGGTTAATTCATGATTTCCATAAGTGTACTTTTTATATTTTGAACAAAATAAACGAACAACATTCTATAACTCTAAGTATTAATCTTTTAAATGAGTAGTTTTTAAATATCATTACAATATATATATATATATATATATATAATTATATATATATATATATGTGTGTGTGTGTGTGTGTGTGTGTGTGTTCACGCGCGCGCCCTTTGTACATGTTTGTTGTTGTGTCTGTTAGCACGCTAAGATTCGCAATTTTAGTCCGACTTGATTCACACATGTCATAATAATCGATCTTAGTAATAGCTGGAACAAGGTCGTTCCCAAAAAACGAGTTTCCTTCAACTGTTTCAAATGGTGGCCATTAAATATATTTAAAAAGTCTTAAATTTTGAATTAAAATTTATTCAAAATCTGATGTCGTTATCGTAATTATCGTTTCACTGCATAAATTAATATTTTGAATTTTTAAAATCATTTTAAATTACAAATTGAATTTGGCGGATGTCAGGGTTTATTTTTTTGTTTTTTAATGTAATTTAAAAGTTGAAAATACCAGCGAGTAAAGACGTTTAATGACTGTGAAATCGGAATTTCAATGAAGGGTGCGATAAACAAAAAAAAAGTGGCAATCGCATGACTGCCGACAGAAGTGACTACTTCTTATTACGGCTTATGGCTATATATTTTACACAACAAAATAAAATATATAGTCGATTTTCAAAATCATGAGTACTTTCATTTCAGTTGAATATATTTCTAAATAAATATTATATGATTTTATGGTTTTTTCCAAGACATATATGTTTGCTACTCGACACTAGAATAGGCTAAAACTGACCATGGGAGAAGCACGGAGTCCCAAATGTATTCCTGCTACTCTTAATATCTGACCCTGTGACTTACTAATTGTCATTGTAAATGTCAACTTCAATGGAAAATATAAGATTGTTTAGAATTAAAAATTGTTACACAGTTAACACCTGTCATAAAACTAAATACTAAATAAAGTTGGACTGGGTAAGTAGTATAATGGTGTTTAAAATAATTTAAATATTTATTATTCACACCTACCAATATATAATAAAACGTCATTGTTACACAATTAACACTTGACACAAAACTAAATAATTAATTTGGACTGGGTAAGTAATATAATGGCGCGAACATACAAGTTTTCACTTCAAAAATACATTTTAAAACAAAACAATATATATATATATATATATATATATATATATATATATATATATATATATATATAAGAGCGTGATGCATGACAGCAAACTGAATTTTGTCCTGTGCAAAACTTACATCCATACCCCGCCATAAGAAGTAGTATAAAAGTATATGCTATATACATACATATGAGCGTGATGCATGACGGCAAACTGAATTTTTTCCCGTGCAAAACGTACATCCATACCCCGCCATAAGAAGTAGTATAAAAGTATATGCTATATACATATGAGCGTGATGCATGACGGCAAACTGAATTTTTTCCCGTGCAAAACGTACATCCATACCCCGCCATAAGAAGTAGTACATAAGTATATGTTTTATATATATATAAGAGCGTGATGCGTGATGCTTGACGGCAAACTGAATTTTTTCCTGTGCAAAACATACATCCATTCCCCGCCATAAAAAGTAATAATTTTTGAAAATTCGTTTCCAACGTTACAGATAAACAATTGAGTGGCCCGATTATTTCAACATTTTAACGACCGCCATTGTAAAAAGAAGTAACAAATTTTACTAAATAATGAACTGTCCAAAATTCTGAAAAATTAATATACGTGCCAAATTTGAATCAAAATTGCTAACATACGATTTATAACGAGGCGGTAAAAAGCATTCCTGAGGCGCGGTCAGAACTGGTTAGGAATACAGTAATCGCTGTTTCAATAGAACAAGAATTATTTGATTTGATATTTGCTTGTTTAGGTGTTCATTAAATATCTCAAAACCAGTGTAAAAATAGCAAGTATTTCACAAAACAGTTTTAATCATATTGCTTCCATGATTGTGTATTAAAAAACAAATACATTATAACTTAATTAAAATACAAATAGCCTATATATGTAGTGTAATATCCATACAAAGTACAAAATAGTTCGAATAGCGTGACCACGCAATAACAAAGTAACTCGACAAATGTTAAACGTAAATAAATTAATCTAAATTATTTCGTGTTCACTAAATCGTTTAACACTTGTCAATCCGATGTGAATATTTGTATGATTATCATTCGTAATTGAATACTGCATATTAGGTACTACCGGTTAAACACGCTTCAAAGTGTTTTCAATCTTTACAAATTACTTTTGAATTTTAATTTTTTAAATTTACAGTTTGAAATATGTTTCGATTAAAGAGTAAAATAATTTAATTTTTCTCTCAGCTCTTATCGTGATGAATTGTTTAATAAAAATGTATTTTTTTCAATAGTATGTTTTCGTTTTACTTTCGCGTGATCGATGAAAAAATTGTTTTAAATTTGAATAGCTAAATATATTTTCTAGGTTCCTTAGTTTACAAAAGTAATTTTCAATTAGATGTGAGTGAGTGTGCATATCCTTGACGCATATAAGAAGAGACAAAATTTAACCTTCATGTTTGCCCATATTGTTTCTGATTAATCGAAATTTCTATTTTCAAATCGATTCGAGTTTTAATTGTTGTTTTATTTACCAAGGATAATATTTCTCACGAAATTATGCCTTCTTGATTTTTGTTTATATTTGGCTCAAATATGGCTTAAGTACATAAACAAAATACATAGGTTTATATTCCCAAAAAAACTAAGTTCGTTAACTATAGAAGAACGCCCAAAGAATGGTCTAATTTGTCAATATCGATTCATCGAAAGTTTTGTAATGAAAAAAGGAAGTAAAAGAAATTTGTTGCTTTTGAAAAAGTCGAAAGAACTAAAATAATCGTTGACCGCTGACTTTGTATCTTCGGTTTACTGTTAAGTGTAAATTTCTTTTATTTCATATTTTCTACACAATGAGTAATAAATATTAAAATATGATCAAAATATGAACCAATTTTGAATGATTAGGCGGATTTTCTGGGAATTTGAAATATCTTTTGAAACAAGCCTTTTTTGATAATTTAGCACAGCACAATGGAAGAAACTATTCTAATCAATACTTTTTTTTAAATAAATCAATCACTTTTACTTACTGGTTATATTCACAGGCCTCAGCGTCAGAGGAATACTATTCCAGTTTCTATTGTTGTTATTCACTTAAATGTCTTTAAAAATTACCTGAAACAACATAAAGTCACTGAGAAATGTTTCGTTCATAAAATTTAACTAATAACTACCACAAAAATTTGTGAACAGTAATTAAAAATCATTAACTAATGTACACGAGAAACTGCAAGATCTGTCTTGAGTATTATTCATTAGAAAAAGTTTTAAATTAAATGACCTACTGATTTTTGTCTTTATGGAACGCAGTATTTATAGAAAAAAATGTAATCTTATTTTATCATAACTATCAAGATTTGTATTTAAAATGTTAATTATATTTTGATTATCGATATAACAATTTCATTTTAACATTTATAACGTTAAACGAACTTTTCATAATTAGTATTTTAAGCATAATTTAGAAAAATAATTATTTACGGAAAATATAATACAAACATATGAAATGACGTAAAAACATATGAAATGACGTAAAACATACGCAATGACGTAAAAACATTTACGTGCCTCATGGGTTGTGTAGTTTACAGAAGTTTTGAATTTCCATATAACTATTAAACCAGTAATAATCAGTTCGGTAGGTAAACAATTAGGAATTTAGTTTTATTAAAACAAATTATAAATAATCTATCAAAATTTGATTTTTTCTAGTTTAGCGCAACGGTTTTGTTAAAAAACACACATACACACACGCGCGCGCTCGCACACACACACACACACACACACACACACACACACACACACACACACACACACACACACACACACACACACACACACACACACACACACACACACACAAACACACAACATATGGGTCGGGAGCTACCAAGAAAGCGGCTTAATTCCTCACAAATCACTTTATCAGAATAAAATATTTTAAATATTTCACTAAATTATTGCTTTAAAATATTCTACATCACATTTTACAGTAAATATTTAGCGTTATGAGAATATTTAATTGTTTATAATTTTTATTCTACGCTTAACGGAAAATAAATATAAATACAGTATTCAATGCCGATAAATTTTAATTATAAGCTGAATATATATATACGTATATTTGAAGTATAATTTTTAATATAAACTTACAAATCAATTGTACTGAGGATACAAGAAATTATTTTTTAACTTTTCCAACGCTGTTTTAACAACAAAATAATAATTTGCAGTTCCTTGAGAATATTTTTAAAATTACTTGTTCATAACGTATTGCTACCACTCTTATCATTAAATAATATTTTTGTTATTCAAATAAAAGTGAATAATTTTTTTATGCACTTTTTTATTTATTTTTTAAAAAGTAATTTTTAGGGTACTAAAGTAATTAGTAAGCATCCTACTTTATTATAAATTAAAACTCTCGACTGACAAAAATGCACTGCTTTAACTTTCTCTTCAAACAACGCATTTAGAATATTATTGTTATCATAAAAAAATCAATCTTAATTTTTTTTCAGATAGCTAAGAAATTGAGTTTATATATGTTTATTTTTCGTGACTAAACAACTTAATTATTTTCATCAATTGTTTGTCGTTTGTAATGCAATTAAGTCAAGTACTGAGAGATGTACCCGACAATATTTCAGGCACAACAGCCTCCTGTTTAAAAAATGACTGATTTTTAAGTCACTTAAATTAATTGTTGCACTCATAAAATAACAATAAACTATTAAAAGTACTTAATTAACTGAATAAACTACAACTACCCCATTAAACGTTATGCATTGAAATAATTTACTGTCCCTTTGTGTTTCACAGTTAAACTTTACAAAATGCATTAAGATAATTAATTACAAAAATCCACAACAATTATATTACTTTGTTTTTAACTTGGATTTTTTTTACTTATAAAGCTTGTAAAAACTAAGGCGCAATGCGTGTTTATAAAAAATCATTCACAACTTGAATTAAACTTGAAAGAGTTTTTTTTATTCAAACTCATCCTAAAGTTTTGCACTGATTTTAAAAAGGCGTGGACTCATTTTCCAGGTTTCGTAATGTAGGCCTAAGTTTGAGGGGAAAATGTTTGAAAAAATAAGGAAGATTCAAGTGTTTTTACTTTTAATAAAATTACAGTTTTTAAAAATGTAATGTTATAAGTATTTTTTTGATTGGTGACAGGATTATTACTAAAAATGAAAAAGTGATTCCTTCCATAATACCCGATCAGCTGTTTTCATTATTGGTATTAGAAAAGAGACATTTGATTGAACTCAAACATTATCTATCCTGTAAATTGCTGCTATATTTTAAAGCTGAAAATATTTTTGAAATTATAAAATATTTTCTAGATTTCTTACGATAGGACCACTAGTTTTTTCAAAATTCAACATTAAAATGTTATGTTAACTATTTTTAAATGTGCATTTAACATAAATTAATGTGCATTAAATTCAAACTTGTATATTGTGAATATACCAGTAACACACTCTGTATATTAAATTTTAAGTGCTAAGACAAAAGAAACGGGGAAAAATTACGTATATATTCAAATTCTATTGCATCATACTATAAAGGGAAATAACACAAGTCAGAGAAAAAATCACAAAAAATGTCACGATTCTGTAGTAGATAGGAAAACAAAAATAAACCATGACCGCTAAAGTTTTTTTTATAACTCTATCTGGAACACATGAGGTTATGGATTTGAGAAGTAATAAAATATTTGAGAAAAATCTAAAAATCCTATTTTAAGTATTAGACTGATATTTTGAGATTTTTTACTATAGCCACTCAACTAAACATTGGGACATGACTGAATGTGAGAATGTACCTGTAATGTTTTTGATCATTTATTTATTACTAAGTTCAATATATGCTTGCTTCGTAGGCTGAAGTTATTTTTTTTAATCCGTGACCGGGAAAATTACGTTGTAATAAATAGATTTTCAAAACGTTCCTTAAAAGTCACGTTATCTATAAAATATTCTGTTTTTGTAACCCATAATAATTGATAAGAATACTATTATTTAAACGGGTTATACCCTAAACAACGTGTTTCACCTGCCAAAAAATATTAATGAATTATTATTTTACTTTTCTTTCTAATTTCCAGACAAATATATAAATATAAACTCCTAATTTTTTTTTACTGTGTTCATAATCGCCTAAATAAAGTAAATAAATATGGCCTTAAAGTTTTCTAATAAAATCTTGTAACATTTCCGAAAACAATATTTTTAAATAAAATAAATAGGAAAATCTTAAAGACTTAAAACATATAATATTTACGTGATGGTTATCTCGCGAACCATTACTTTTTTGTTTAAAAACTTTCTATTTCGAATTTTGATAAATTTTAAGTTAGTGTTATATTTTGTATTACAGATTAAAATTGGAAAACCTTCTATTTTTAAAGAGGGGAATTGTATTTTTAAATCTTGTTACAAAAGAATTTATTTTTTTCATTTTATAATCAAATATTTTATATGAAACATTTCTGAATCAAGATTTCTTTAAAAAATAATTAATAATATTTCTGTAATTTCATTTGTAAGAAAAGTTGAGTTTGTTACAAAATTTATTTCATTTATTAATTTATAGAAAAGAAATATTTAAAAAACAGCAATTTAGTTTCATTTTATGACATTTATAATACATAAGTTTCAATATTTCATTTTTGTTAAATTTTGTAATGCTTTTCTTATATTTTTTAAAATAAACTATTTTATTTTATTTACACTGCTCATAGTTTATTGTTACAAAGTGTTTGTTCAAAATACCTATTTATATTTGCACACATAACATTTTATTTTTCGACAGAAAGATTAATGAAAAAATATAATAAACAAATTCAGAAAAACTATAAAAAATTAAAATTTACATGAATTAATTTTTTAAACGATACATTTATTTTAGTTAATAATAAATCACTAAGTTTGTCTGTCATAGTATTCTGCAACAGGATATAAACGTATCCATTCTTTTTTACATTTTGATATCTCCTGCTAACCTATCTGTACATTTTAATAAACTTTAAAATTTCTACTATATTTAATTTTTTTTTAATTCGTATAAAAATTGTAGTGTTTATAATTAGTACAATGATTTTTTAATGAATCTTACTTACATTACTACAATCATATTATTGAATATACTATAAAATATTACCGATTTAAAAGTAACACAAATTTAATAAATATTACTGCTTATTAAAATATTTATTGTGGATATAATGATAACACCAACGTAGTTTTAGTTAGGTCGGTTGTTTAAATATTTTATTAAATAAAATATTTGTAAAATTTAGAATTAATAACGCAATAATTTTATAAATACAGTACACTATGTTTCATTAATCTGAACATATCGCATCCTGCATTATATTATGAGTTATTATTAAAATATCGTTTTAACGTATCAATAATTAATTATTTATAATTATCTTTCGTAAAATTTTATTTCGTGTTACTCCCGTTATGACGTTACTTCTAAAACAATGTACCGATTTTCGAACTACAAAATAGAATTAACATATCACACTTACATAAATTTTTAAAAAATTAGGATTCGTGTACCGTAAATTCATAAATTTAATGTAAATATATTTAAATAAAATCAATGTAACTAATTTTTCAACTGTACTGAAAAAGATATATAAATGTATAATATTTTTTTTACTCATATAGGGTTCATAATTGATTTAATATTTCTACACTATTTTTTTTATTTTATTAGTAATTACAAAAACTGAATTAATAATTTTATAATCAAAGAAATTAAAGCTGATTATTTTTTTACAAAATAAACTGTATTTATATTTGGTAATTTTTCAAATTGTAAAAAATATTTTAATAAATATTTCATTTCAGTAGCAATTTTACGTTTAAATTAAATATTTTGCTTTTCTGCTTTAAAATTTTTAACACAATTTAATTTTATCGCAGTAAAACTGTATAATTTATTTAATCTATATTTATTAATTTAAAAGATTTCTTAATATTGTTAAGATAATAATGAAAGTAATAAAAACATGATATTTCTTATAATATTTTTCTACGTATATTCATATTATTTCCTTTTTCATTCAATTACTTTTAGTTTTAACAAAATTGTTTTTACTTTACTGTTATTTTATTTTACTTCATTTTCATTTTGCGTACTTCAATGCGTGTTTTATTTTGAATTTGATATTATTTTTACGTTCTTGAAAAAAGGCAACGATATTTTGTTATAAAGACAACACGATTGAGAAATAGAAATAATTTATAGGTATAATGCAGTTTTAAATATAAAAACACAACTTGTCGGATAGGAAACTTTTATTAAAGGCATAGAACGGATTAGGGTTTGTCACGCAAAAAGTTATTAGTTATTTTTATAGGTCGGAAAAAGTTGTTTTAACAAGAGCTAAGAAACATTCTTAAACAAATTATTATAAATAGGGATTCTGCAGGTTTTCATTCGCCTATTCAAGAAACTAATGCCACTAAATTTTGTAACATTTTATGTATGTATAAAAATTTATATTTATATAAGTATTTTTTGAAATTTCAGTTTTTTTTTAAATTTCAAGTTGTATATGGAAATCGTTTTAATTACAACATTGTATACATGTAAATTAAAACAAAATGGTTTTAACTACAAGCAATATTTTTTGTAATTTTACGTTTTATACATTATATTTTACTTTATAAATTTATTAGTAAATATTTCAAAAACTAGACGTTCTTTTTCACAAAAAAATAATTTCTGTAAACTGATAAGACGACACTTTTTTAAAAGAATGCTTTGTTTTTATTAAATTTAATACAAATAACTATATTATTATATCCACTAATAATATTAAAATTAGATCACACACTCAGTTTAGTTAAAATGCATTTGTCAATCGAAACTCGTTAAGACTTATTTAATATTTTAAATTAAATACACTATTTGCATTTTTCTTCAGCATTTAGGCCTATGCTTTATTACAAAACAAACATTTTAATTTATATTATATTTAACAAAATATTTTTCCTTTAGATGTTTACTTTAATACGGGCTGAAACGTACATTAATTTGATTGATTTTGAAGACATGCATCTTTTAACTACGTCTTTTAAAGCATTTTAAAAATGTTGTAACTTTAAAAATCATGATGTGTTTTCTATTTAACGCAAATATTATTCGTTATGAGTTAATCTATCAGTGTAATCTGAAAGAAGCTATAATTGAGGACATATTTTTTTAAAGTAATTTTAGTTAGTCATTATTATTATCCGCTAATTGCTGAGTTCTCGTTTACAAAACTTTTAGAACAATATCGTTTCGCGGATAGTTTTACAAAACGAAATTCAATCAAGTGTTTGTATTTAAAAAAATTACAACTTACTGAAAACTTTGACAAATCCGTACGTACAGCGCGATCTATTCGAAGTAAAAACGTACGAGCGCACGTACCCACGGCTACAATCACGCGGACGGCGTGAGGCAACTGAAAGCTAGGTATTTGTAAGCCACGCGCGCTGTGTACGAAGCGACGCGGAAACTCACGAACCCGCCCGACATCTCCTCGACGCAACCTATCTGTTGCGCTGGCTGACAGGGATGATCCCGCACCCTCACGCTTAGAGCACAGGAATGCAATTTCATCAAGTAGTGTAGCGTCAACCCTCATACCCTCCCTTCCCTCTCTTTCTCTTTGCTTCTCTTCCCCCTTTTAAAACACACACTTTCTGTTGCCAAGTTATTTTGCATTTTAACACTTAATTTTGCCCATATGACAAGATTCTTTAATGTTTCTAAGTCAACACTGTCGCCTCAACGTAATATTGTTTTACCATAACACTTGCTTGCTTTATTGTTATTTCAATTTTATTATGTCGCGTTTTATAATGTAAGAGTCTGCAATACGTTTATAGCGGCAATATAAATGATGTTGGCACAATAGCCGATGTAATGCTCGGCATTTTATACCACGTGACATTTTATATAACTACACTGTATATGCACTAGTTTAAATTACACTTTGCATTGTTGCCCATATCTCGGGACCATTTTTAAAGTTTGAAGCACCACGAAACTCTCTTTCGGTCAAAATAAATTTACAGATTAACAGAATTTGCTACTTCTCAAAATCGAATATACGATTTTGCTTAAAACATAATCATTAAGTACCCGCTGCTTGTGCCGTTAACTCTTGATATAATCCAAAAAGAGAGCAATGAATAAACAAAATCTAAAAGTTGGTTTAACTATTAATTAAAATCGCTTGATTACATTTCTCTAAACGTTTAGTCATTTGTGAAAATTGATTAATTATTTTATTGTTTCAAATTTTAATTACAAAACATACTACTATAGAGTAAAATTAAAAAGTACAAAGCCCGTTTGAGTTTATTATTTTTTTTTTTAGGATTTATTTTGCCACAATATGCTATTATTATTTCAAATTTAGTTCATTGGCTTCAGTTATGGATTAGCATGTATAACCAAAATAAAAATAAATTCGATTATCCGATTTTGACAAATTAGTCCATTTTCCGTTTTTGTCGACAGGTCCCGATCCGCGTTTTTTTTAGATAGAACTATTATTATAATCATAATAAACAAAAATAGAAATTAGTATATGTAAAGAAGTCAATAAAGTATAAAAACAAAAAAGAATTATCCCCGTACAAACATTCACGTTGATCACCTCCAACAAAAATTAAAATTAAAGTAGGAACTAAACTACATTCAAAAAATAATACAATGAAATCAAATTTATTACACTAAAAGACATAAATAAACAAATTATTAATAACAAAATCATTAATTATTACAATTAATTTATTACAAACATCAAAAACGCTCCACATTTTTTGGTTACAGATATTGGTGCAGGGGAAAAAGTGAAGAAATTCAAATATTTGGGAGAAATGATCCAAGACAATGGCTTGGAGAAGTCTGCTGTTGAAGAAAGGGTACGCAAAATGGAAAGAGTATATGGTATCACTAAAAATTATTATAACAAAAAGTGCTTTTCTAAAAATCTTAAAATAAGGCACTACACTACAGTAGTGAAACCGGAATGCCTGTACGCAAGTGAATGCTTGGTACTAAATTATAGTTTAGATAAACTGAAAATAATAGAAAGGAGAATCATGAGAAAAATTTTAGGCCCAGCGAAAACTAAAGAAACATGGAAACTAAGATCTAATGATGAAATATACAGGAACATAGAAGACATGACAGAGACGATAAGGAAGAGAAGACTGCAATTTTTTGGACATATGTACAGGATGAATAATTCAAGACTAGCGAAAAGGGATACTCAAGTACCTATGGCATAAAAAGTCAAAAACAAGTTGGATTCAAGAGGTAAAGAAAAATTTAGAAAGAAATAATATAAAAGAAGAAGAAACGCTTAACAGAGAGATTTTTAGAAAGAGGATAATTGAATATGGAGGGATTCCAAGGAGGATTGCGGAGGAAACCTGATGTGAAGTGGTCCGAAGACAGAAAGAAACTGTATAGTGAAAGAATGAGGGACTATTGGAGGGAACGGAAGAGAAAACAGCTAAGTGTGAAGAATTGAAATTGTCACGTGGTCCCTAGCAGGCCTAATCGAAAGAAGAAGAAGAAGAAAATCATTAAATTAAAAATATCAATTTAGTTATTAATCAACCTAAAAGAACATCTAGACAAACTTATTAATAATTCAGTTCAAATTCTTAAAATAATAAAACCCATTGAAATTAAATCAATACCCAAAAATAACCGAATGAAAAACTCAAAATCATATTTACTTAAGATAATTAAAAACACGAACTAAACAGAGCAGATTGAATAAATCAAAAATTAATTAGTAATGGTAACAAGACAAAAATTCTTTTGAAACGTCAAAATGTCTTCGTTGGGCATTAATCATTGAAACTGATTCTGATAAAATACTACTATTAATAATTATCAAGGATTGTCTAGAAAAACGAGTTTTAAAATGAATCATATATAAAAAAGTGTTTTAATTAAAATACAACAAAAATTAAAATGTTTAAGTTAAATACAATTTAAAATATCAAACACAATAAGGAAAAGGAGAATTGATTTTTATCGGCACATCCTCCGAATGGACAAAGATAGACTAACCAAAAAAATATTTGACTACTTTCACAACAAAAGAGCCAAACCACTTTGGTTTAGAGAAACAGAGAAAAATATAATAGAACTACAAATCACTGACACTATGCTCATGGACAGAACAGCCAAAACAATAACCAAGGACAAAAAAACAATAGTTCCAAGGCAAAGTCAAATCTAAGCGAAAGATCCAAATCTCTGACGAAGAAAGAAAAGCAATATCACAACGAATGAAGCAATACTGGGCTACGAGGAAGGCACAGAACATTAAAAAGTGATTGATTTGGTGTACCCCAAATTTGGGTGAAACAAATAAAGAGAAGACAATTTAAAATAAAACTTATCAGTAGATTAAAATATGCTACAGCTAAGTAGGCCTATATGTGAAATCTTATGTAATTCAGTCAGTTCGTTTAATTTTCAGGAATGGCACTACACACACACACACACACACACACACACACACACACACACACACACACACACACACACATCCAATTTACTAGTTCGATACAACCTTTTCTACTAGAAAAATTGTTACGCAGTTTCGTCAAAATCACTCTTCGAGATGGTTCCTGCTCCAAGTAGAACTGATTCACTGAAATGTGTAATTAACCTTCGGAAAGTGTTCTAGCTACAGAATAGGCGCTGGGCTTTGAACACACTGGGTTTTACTATGATAACCGCTTCTATAACTCATTTTCCAATTAATTTTTCATGTACTCATAAATGGTTGATTTACTCTATCGTATAGCGTACTGGGCTTTCACCCCGAGGACCCGGGTTCGATTCCCGGACAGGGCTTGGCATTTTCATACGCTATAAATCATCCCATCGTTTGCATTAGCCCAAGTGTGCACAATAGTCGGACGTTAAATAAAAAAAAAAAAAAATACTATATCGTATCATGAATGAATAAATTTGTTTATTCATAAATTAGGCCACATGTTATTTTCAAAAAGTGAAATATGTGTACCAAGTTAAAATTAAAATAAAAGACTATATAATATGGTATTTTTTTAGGCAATTCTTATGAAACAGGTTTTTAAAAGTGACAGATTCTAATAGGACAGCCAGCGTTTTATATACTTGGTATAGTAAAGTAACAATAGGTATATAGTGACCTCCTTGAAGATGGCAAGTGAAACGTCGAACAATGTTTCTTGTAGAAACAGATTTTTTGAACGGATTACGAAGGTTTATAATGTTATTTATATAATATAAATAAACGATAACCTATACATAAATATATATATATATATATATATATATATATATATATATATATATATATAGATAGATATATATATATATATATATATATAGATATAGTTTTAACCCTTAAGTGGGCGCGCTAGCGGCAAATTGGCCGCAATCTCTTATTTTCACATCTTATGGTAGGTATCGATGGAGAAATATTTTCAGAGCTTTGAGCATTTGTCAAGACCACCTTGAGTACACGAACTGTATAAAAAGAACACCACCTTATCTTCAGTCTGTCTGGAAATAAGGCATGAGTGCGAGTTACTCGTAGTTACGTCTATGGCCATGTTGCAGCGGCGCGCCCAATCGTGTAACTACTTTCTTAGTGTTATTCTCACTATATTTGTGCATACATAGTCACTTTTACCCTTTTTTTTGTTAGTGTTTTAGTTTAGTATTTTTACCATGTTTCTATTCTATTGACGAAGATTCCAAAAAGTCTACTGTAAATTTGGATTATAACGTTACAAAATGTGGCGTTGATACTGTAGATCAAATGTGTGCCATTTACTCGACATCCCGAAGTACGAGACGTTGGACAATGGTCCCTTTTTATCGGCATTTTTTTTTGTGTGTTTAACGTCCGACTATTGTGCACTCTTGGGCTAATACAGGGACGATGAGATGATTTATAGCGTATGAAAAATGCCAAACCCTGGCCGGGAATCGAACCCGGGTCCTCGGGGTGAAAGCCCAGTACGCTATCACTAGGCCACCGAGGTGGCTATCGGTATTTAGACATTACCGGAATAAATGGAAATATAATTAACAAATTCAACCGTCTGGATTACAGTGAGCGAAGACGAAACTTTTTGAAAAAATTGGCACTCAGTTTCATGAGTGAACACTTGAAAGCTAGAGCGACAATCCTAACTCTTCCAAAAGATCTTCAAGTTTTTTGGGCAAATATAAGTTATTGCAAAATCAACCGTCTCAAGCACCAACACTTAGACCTATGTGTCATCTTTGCGGACCACACAAAAATAATAGAGCCAAAATTGTCTGCAAAGAATGTAATAAGAATGTTTTAAGAATCAAAGCCAGATGACCGCTGTTTGCACAAAACTGAAGCAATAGACGTTAAGATTAAATTTGTAAATATTAATTTTTAAATTTTTGTTTATAAATTTAATTTTTTGATAAGTGTGACCAATAAGAATTCCGTAATATTTGCCATGTTTCTTGTATAAAATGAAATCCTTTTTCAAACAAGTGTTTGTATTCATTAACTATTGTCTATGTTTCAAATATTAAATATTTTAAAAATAAATATAACTATTAAAAAGCTGAAAATTAAAATAAATCAATAATAAACAAAGTATAATAAAAAATAATGCAATGTGTCCACTTAAAATTAGTTTACATGGGTACAAAAGCGGAGTTAGCGGTTGTGTGATACACCTAGGCGCGCCCAGCGAAGGGTTAAATCATTTCATCAAAAACTATTACAGTTATTTCAGTCATTATTAAAGTTATCGGAAACTAACTGTACCAAACACAGTTTAGACCCAAGTGACTAAACCTGTTTTCTGCTTATTCAAATTTATGCTCTGATATCTCAAGATACATTTACATATTCTACGCACGTTCCAAAAAGTAAAATTGTTAAAGAAAACTTAATATTCTTGTTACAGTGTCTTGTTATACCTTCCTGTATAGGAATGACATACATACATATATAATGATGGATTAAAGGACAGTACTCCCCTAATGCTAATAATAGATGTAACGCACAGTTGAAAGGGTGAGCAGTAATCCAAGTTCTAAGGGTGTTTGTATTTCTTTGACCCTTTTCATTAGTTAATGCACCTTCTACTGGTCAAGGGTTGAAGGAATCTGACCTCTACACGTTATTGTATCGTGCAGCATTGGCTTTATTTTATGTAAGCTTAGTGCAACAGAATTATTTTACTGGAGGATTTCTTTTAAATCTGTGATTGCAAAGATAAAAAAAATTAATTTTACCCGAATATCTGATATGTTAGCATGCGTTTTTTATGAATGTTGTTTAGAATATAAGTAAAATTACTGTGGGAAAAGCGGGAAGAACAACTTTTAAAAAGCTATTTTTTCTCATTTCATCGATATCGTTAAGCGAAACGTGTCATTTGTTCACGATCTTTAGCAACGGTCCTAGTCTTCACGATCCTAAAATTTTTCCCTTGACCTCCAAACTCTCCTACCAAAAATTTAATTAGTTTCATTTAGACTCCGAGCAAAGCAGTGTACCCATATATAGTTGATAATATAAATAGATAACAGATACTGATAAAGAAAATTTTTTCATGCATTGTTAATTTAGCGTATTGCGTAGAGCATTTTTGAAAGAAAACTCTATTTGTTTACGATATTTATAGATCCACTTAAAATTTAACTTAATCGGTTGAAACGTTTAAAGTAGTAGGCTTAATACAAAAAGGCTCTAAATGATCAGTTTCCCAAACGAACGTATGTTTATTCGACTGTTGTCAAATTCAAATTTATTTAATATTTAGGGCGGTAATAATTCTGCAGATTTTGTTTAATTAAATTGGATGGCATTTAATTACTCATTTTAACAATTTAAATTTTATTTAAAGTTTAATGCTTTATTTTAAAGTATAATTTTAAATGTTTAGATTATTCATTTCACTCAAATTATCTTCAGATTTTGAAGCCTCAAAAGGCCTTTTAGATACTAAAAGACTCTAAATGGTCTGTTTTGCAAACGAATTTATTTTCATTCATCAGACTGTTGTCAAATTCAAATTTAATTAACGTTTAGGGCGGTAATAATTCTGTAAAAAGTTTAACTAAATTGGGTCACATAATTATTCATTTTGCACTATCTAAATTGTGCTTAAAGTTTAATGACTTATTTTAAAGTGGGTATTATTTTAAATGTTTAGAATATTTATTTCGCTCGAATTATTCAATTCCTACTATTAGTTCACACTCTCCCTGTACATATCGTGTTCAAATTTTCAATTGTCAACTCATCCCCTCAAGTTTAAATATATTTTAAACTTGTAGTTAATACAGTTTTTTTGTCAAATATTAATATCTCATATTTGTACAGACTATACGATAGGATTTGATTTAAATAACACTTATGTTCTATCCTATGTTGGTTGTAGGAATCGCAGCACGCAGCTGTTTGGCTGACTTGATGGAAGGGCATTAAAATGTTTTTTTATATTAATAGATTTTAGCTTTTTAGCTTTTGAAGGCACTGCCGAAAAAATATGGGTTCGTAGATTGATTACAAACGGACAAAGTACGACACAATGTGTTTTTGTTTGTTTGTTTGTGTGTGTTTACAGTAAGAAACAGCCTTTATTATTCCTAGTCTGTGCTGTAAAACAGCTGGAAATCATAGGCTTACGTTATACTTTTTATGTTTCAGGTCGCACTCGAGAATTAGTATTTACACTCGCGACATGTATTTCTCTTTACACAGAAATAACCTAATAATAAGTAATAATTTGAATATTCTTGTTTATGAATTATAAACTTTAAAATCATAAAACTTAATAATATAAACCATTTTTATTAAAACGTAACATAATAATTACGATACTTAAACTATCCCTCTCGCTGTGAATTCAATCAACATTTAGGACGTGCAAAGAATGTGTTATCGACAAAAGAAGAAATCGATTATCGCGTTTGTACAACACTACTTATCGTTGCTATAAAATAATTGAAAAGAAAAAACTATAATAAAAGGTAACAAGCGTTCGATTATTTAAACAGATCGATTTCATCACCACCGGAACTTGCTGCAAAATCAAATTTCCAAATCCCTACGTCTCAAAGAATATGCAAATAAAGCAGTTCATGAATTTTGATGATTTTTCTCGCGAGATTATTTAAATTTAAAAAAAATATCGTTCATACAACGCTAACATTATATTCTTATCCAGGAAATTAATTTGTGTGTAAGTTTGTTTTCGCCTGCGTGCTTAACCTGTTTGTTGTAACAAGTTAAACAAAATTTGCATTACGTTCGACTTCCGGTATTATGTTACGCAAATTAAAACTACTGATATAAAAAAAATAATTGTACTTTCTCTCTATATGATGTACTTATACCGGTACAATATACCATAAGAGGTATGTTGATCTAGAACACATCTACATTAGCGGATGTAGATATATAAGGCTCGTGTAACTACAAAAAATTGTTTTACTTGTCCTACTTTTGTCGCTAGAGTAAATAAAATGACAGATTTTGAAGGCATTTGCTAATACACGATTATTTAATAATTATGTAATTATTTATTTATTTTATGTTTATAAGAAGTTTAATTTTCACTTAATGTAGTTTGAAAGCATACAAACGTTATCAACAAAAATCTGCCTAATTTCTCGCGTGTTCGTCAGATTACGATTGTCGGTGATTATTAAAAGTCACAACTACGAAAATTAATCAATGTAATAAATTTATAAATAAAAAAATTCACGTTTCAGGAGTAAAATGAAATAAATCGTGACACGTTCCTGTCTCGCTGACGTGATAGAAGCAAATTTAAAAAGGTATATTTTTTCCATGCCCTTTTTTTTGTTTTAACTATCTTAATCAGCATTAACAATGTGTATATATTAGTATTTAAAATTTTTTAGTTACTTTGAAAGTACAATAAGTACCGTGACCGCTAAATTTCTTAATTTAAAGGGACTTTGAAATTTCGTAACGCTCATTTATGCAGTTTTTAACGGGGAAATCAGAATTTTAAAACAAAACTAAATAAAAAAGCTACGTGGCCTAGTTAAATAAAAAATTACAAAACATGTGGAGAGGACCAAATCTTTGCGGAGATATGGAAAAATGCCAGCACGGAAATTATAGCGGAACTGCACAAACATCTCACCAGAATCTGGGAAGAAGAAAAATTCCCGCAAAACTGGACCACAGGAATAATCCATCCATTGTACAAAAAAGGCAACAAAACGAACTCTGGGAACTACAGAGGAATAACCGTGTTGGACTATACCTACAAAGTCTTCTAGAAAATATTACTCCATAAAATACACGATACACTAGAGCCCAAATTGGGTGACTACCAAGGAGGATTTAGACCCTACAGAAGCTGCTCTGACCAGATCCTCACACTTAAATTAATTATGGCAAATTTCGAACTATCAAACAAACAACTTTTTATATCATTTATCGACTTCGAAAAGGCGTACGACTGCATTCACAGGCCGACATTATTGAAGATTCTAAAGAACTATGGACTCCACCCAAAACTCGTGAGAATGATAGAACTAACTCTGACGGAAACGCACTCAAAAATGAAATTCAGAGGAGAAATCTCTCAATCGTTCCCGATTAAAACCAAGATGAGACAAGGTGAAGGACTATCTCCCTTATTGTTCAACGTAGCATTAGATTTCATTATCAATATATGGAAACAAGAAAACCCGATTAAAACTAAAATAAGCACAAGGTCTAAGGCCATTAAAACAAACATCACAGGATTTGTAGATGATTTGGCCCTACTTGCATAGTTCTTAATCTACAGGAAGCAAGAGAACAAATAATTAGCTTTGATAGCATTGCGCAGAAGTTAGGCTTAAGAATATCATATGAAAAAACAGAGATCATGGCCATGGACCCGCTATGCGTAAATAAAGTGAACATTAACAGAAATACTATAAAACTCGTGGAATGTTTCAAATATCTAGGAGAAACCATAACATACAATCTGGACGAAAAACCCACACTACTCAATAGGGTAGCAAAAATTAAAAAAGCCCAGCTACTAACTTGGCCAACGTACAAGAAAAAATGCCTGTCAATAAAAACAAAAATACGCCACTACAAATCAGTGGTACTCCCAGAAACATTATATGCCAGTGAAACTCTCTTCCAAATCAAAAACAATAACAAGACGGACCCGCTGCTTAAGACAGAGAGAAGGATCATCAGAACGTGTCTCAACAAAAGCTACCGGAAAGACGGGACCTGGAGAATAACCACCAATGAAACAGTATACAAATATATCGACCCAGTTCTCAGTGTAATGAAAAAACGAAGAATTTCCCACTTCTTTCACATATTAAGAATGCCGGAGGACAGAATCCAGAGATAACTGGTAATGAGAAGCATCAACAGGAAAACACGGGGAATATACTTCACACAAGTCCTCAGAGACCTCAGTGAAATAGGACTGAAAATGGAAGATGCAACAGACAAATGTAAAATAACACGCATTCTTAAGACTAATAAATTTAAATTGGATAAACCGAAGAGACACAAGAAGGTAGTGATCACAGATGCCGTCAGGAAGCAACGATCTGATCGAATGAGGGATTATTGGAGAAATAAATTACAGACCAATGTTAGGAAGAACTAAAATTTAGACTAAAGTGGTCCCATGAGGCCAAAAAATTAAAAAAAGCTACGAATTTCTAAAAATTTTTAATGACCGCCATTTATAAACTGTTGAACGAATTATTCTGGTAAACGAACTTGTGAGAGCTATTATCAAAAATAAATTTGTTTACCAAGTTTCAATCTAACAGACTAAAATGTCGAGTAGGTATGTGTATATATATATATATATATATATATATATATATATATATATATATATATATATATATATATATATAGTGATGAGTGATCAATGGTCAGAATCAGCTCTGCTCATTTTAAGGTCCCTGAGTCGTCATGATGACTGCTCCAATAGCTCATATTCCAATGACGATTTTCTAATAAACTCCAATTTCTGTTAATTTTGTTTTTCTTCGATTAACTTTCGGAGAAAATCGAGGAGTAAATTATTCACTCAAATAATTGTATCTCATTTTACCCACTTGCTTCATTAAATAATCTCTAAAAATGAATATAATTTTAAATTATCTAATGAACCAAATGGGAAAACTAGATCACTTCAATTTTTTTTAATTTAGAAGTGGATTTTGCTGTATATAAAACATACAAGAAAGTATTACGGTAGACATGTGAGTATAGGCCTAAGTGTTATTCGTATTGGAAAAGAATATCATTATTTGCGATAGAGCTCAAACCTTTTTTTCACTTCCTTTGAAAGGATTATTGGAATTAGTTGTATAACGACAAAATTACATGTAGTTGCTACAAAAAAACAATCGAATATATCAATTTTCTCTCCATAGCTATTATAACGATTTTTATCAAACTCCTCCAAAGTTCATGTTCAGGAAGTTATTGGTAAAAAATAAACACATTTAAAATGAAAAAAAATTCAATCCGTTTTCCTGGAAGAGATTCAAGTAAAATGGTATTTCTTAAATGTCGTTCGAACATGATACTGAATGCCAGTGAACAAAACATTTGTAACAAAAGGTTTCGATCTAAGAAATAATCATGGATGGGAGAAATATGAAAGAACCTAACTTAATCTATAACCTAACCTTACCTAATAACCTAAATATTCTAATCTTTTTAAGAAATATAATTACTCATACTAACTGTTTATTTACCAATTAATTAACATTTTTATTGGATCGTATCCATGAATGCTTTATTATTCTGATTAGGACAAGAAAATGGCCAACCTGACAAGAATTTCCAAATTTGGTTAATTTTTCAAACAATTTAAAAAAAGTTTTTTCTTTTGTAAAATGATTTCATAATTTTAAAATTATTTCAAACGTTCAATGAAAGCTATTTTGACATAACAACTGGCAGCTAACAATAGCACCAATTTACCCAAATTTGTTTCAGTTCTGAAAATTGTTTTTCTTTCGAAAATAAAAGATAGACGGAAGGAAAGACGTAAAACTAAACGAGATAGATTCCTTGCTGTATTACGTTTTTCTTTTTTTATTGAACGAAACCTGAAGTTTTTAACAAGAGTTTGGGAACATCCTGTGACTATACAAGCTCAAAATTCAAACCTAACTATAGAGATAATCTGAAAAACCCCACTTATTTAATCATGGCGACTTCCAAAGTAGATATTTCGTACTACCGCACTATGTTCTCTATACAAATAACATAGAAAAATAAACAATAGAATATAAATATCCTCTAAAAATATAAATAATCGCGGCACCCAGCTGTCTCGCTGATGTGATAGTAACAAATTTTCTAAAATATTTTCTTCGTGTTATCCTTTATAAAATGTTGATTTAAGCATCACAATCGACATTAAAATCTCCATATATTAGCATTTTAAACTTTAAAATTACATTTTAAAATACAAAAATGAACCTCGACAAAATTTTAACAACCCCTAAAAAATTCTTGTAGGGTTGAGGATCGGTGTTCATTTTAAAGCCCCCCTAGTCCGGTTCTCAACATAATGACCGCTCTTATAACTCATTTTTCAATGATAATTTGCTAAAGACATAAGATCTTAAATCCAAAGAAATAATATGTAGGCAATGGTTTGTACGTGAATTAAACCTACACAAAATAATTTTAATTTATATTATCTAAACAGCTGTTTTCACATAACAGATGTTTCTTCGATAATACTATTTCAAATAAGGTTAATTTATTGCCATTGTATACTTTGAAAATAAATAGCAAAAGTAATTCATTCATTTTGTTTTAATTATTTATTTATATACAAAAAATGAAAGTGATCATAATTAATAATTATATATAAATTAACAACACATTTAATAATAATGTCATACAAGAATAAACAATGTTTGAGTTGTTTAATACTTAACATTTTCAACGCAATGTAACCTCATATGTCAAAGCGATAGTTTTAAATAAATCTGAACTACATTCACGGTTTTCTTTACACGAAAAGAGCCATTCAGCTTCCTTTGAACACTCAAGTTTCATGGAAGTACTTGTATTGAACCAAGGGTACGCTTATTGCTACATTAGCATTAAAACAGGCAACGGTATTAGCATTGATTTGTTTTCAGATTAAACAAGTTTTGAACTGTCGAAGGAACCAAAAACCTTTCCGCTCGGAAGCGTAAATTTACATGGATCTGGGCCTAAGTACACAAGACGCCCGCTTAGAGGATGTACTTTGCTTCAATAGAAGCTAGGCCGACAGTCGCTGTTGGTAAAACATGCGAAGAATGCTAATGAGAAATGTCTTGCTACAAATACAGGCAATGCGAGTTAGTCGATGCAGATCAATAAATGTCTTCCTATTCTATTCATTAGAGAATTGTTATCGATACATTGAAATTATGCGAAATTTATTTCTGGAACAGAGATTTTTTAATATATATATATATATATATATATATATATATATATATATATATATATATATATATATATGTATGTGTGTGTGTGTGTGTGTGTGTGTGTGTGTGTGTGTGTGTGTGTGTGTGTGTGTGTGTGTGTGTGTGTGTAAAGATAGATAGACAGGACATATAGACAAAAAGACAGGCAAGCAAGCAGATACATGGATACATTATTTAGGCCCGGGGGTCAACGCTATAGAAGCTTAGTCTGATACGTCTTAGAAGTATGTCCCCTCAAGGTAGTAGTTTCGACACTCAGTTACTTCTGTGGATTTATTCGTTTAAGTTAACCCGATCCTTTGTCCTCATTAGTAAGTGGCATACAATACGAACTCGTTAAAAAAAAGGATTAATTCTGGTTTTCGACTTTAAACTTGGAACTAGAAAAACCTAGAAAAATGTTTGGCATTTGTGTGTGTGTGTGTGTTTGCCAAAAAAGGTGGAAAACATCTTTTGTAGACTACCTGGGATAGGGTACGCACTAGCCCAGAGTGTGGGATTCAAATTAAGTTCAAACTCAAGTTAAGATATATTGTTATCCACTAAAAAAAACACCAAAAAGCATTCCTCTTCTGTAACCCCCAGGAAACGCCGCCAGGAATTACTTCGTGCGAACGTGGACTGGCTGAACGCCTACTCTTCTACACCGTTGACTCTCCTTCCTCGATCCTCAGCCCTCAACCTCTTCATGACCACTGCAGCGAATCCCGCAATGGCCCTCCAGTTGGCCTCTGAAGCCATCATTGCCGCAACCAGACTTTCCGGTGCAATGCTGCCTCGCAGATATGTTTGCAGCCTCATCCTGTCCTCGTCGAATTTCCGACACCGGAAAAACACATGCTCCGCATCTTCCTCCACTGCTGGAAGACAGAAGAGACAAGCCGAGTCTGTTTCCAGCCTGAAACGGAACAAGTAAGCTCGGAAGCAACCGTGCCCACTGAGAATCTGTGTGAGATAGAAATTCACCTTCCCACCAATCCTGGATGTTACCTATGAGTTAGTATGTCCATCGTCCACTTGTTGATTCGTCCCATTGTCGCTGCCATGTCTCCAGGGTCCGATTTTGCTCCTCTGTAATTGCCATTTTATGACTATATGCGGCTCAGCACTTTGCTTGCGCCAGTAGAGCCTCGCTCTTTCATCAGCCATCAGCTCCATTGGGGGTTCGCCCGCCACTACGCATGCAGCGTCGTAGTAAATTGTTCGCTAACAACTCACAACACGCAGCAACGCACGGCGGTGCACAGCATTAACCTTGCGCGCATAGCTCGCGACCATCATAGCCTAGCTCGAAAGCGGCGCTCCGTAAAGGAGCACTGAGCTTACTACCCCAGCCAGAAGTCGGCGGCGTGCCTGTCTTGGACCACCCAGATTCGGCATGAGCCTGCAAAGGGCTCCTGCCACATTCGCCGCCTTTTCACTGACTGCCTTGAGATGTTCGATGAAGCAGAGTCTCGCGTCAACCAACACCATGGTATCGAAGGGCTGGGACGGAACTTATCTCCGTATCTCCAACCTTAAGCGTTACTGTATCCCTCTTTTTTCTGCTGGTCACAAGCACGATCTCCGTCTTATGATCGAAGTGCTGCAGACCGATAGTTGTTGACCATGTCCGAATTGACTTCACTGCCTCGTTGGCCCGAACCTCGACTTCTTCCAAATACTTCCCCTCAACAACCACCGCAATATCATTGGCGAATAAAGACTTTTACGCCTAATGGTACGCTGGCTAGTAAGACCCTATCATACATGATGGTCCAAAGGAGGGGTCCATGCACAGAGCCTTGTGGTACTCCTGCTGTTACTCTGTTTTCAAAGTAACTCCCTACTGCCTTCTGGAGACACACTGGAACTCCCATGCTATTTAAGATCTGCAATACTTTACTCCATCTCGCTGAGTTGAAAGCATTTTTAAGTGTGTGTGTGTGTGTGCGTGTCTTGTACATTTTCGACAAGACTGCGTGTATACGAGTACTGCCGCGTTACCGCAGTTCATTAGTGTGAACCGCAAACCGCATGCTCCATCAGACGCATGCATTAAACAAAATTGCAGTGTGTTGGCATTTTGTCACATGCATTTATAATGCGTTATAATGTTTGTTCGTTTAATAATCCCGCTGCATGCATCTTGCCGGATTTATTGTTATTGCTGGCCGCAGGCTGTCTCGAGTCTGACTTTGTGTCTTCAATCATAACACAACAAAATTTTCAACGTGATAACATATTTTTTCTATATTATCAAAACTACCAACAACATTTGTTTATCTTAGACTTCTTTGTAAATATCAATTTGCTGAAATGATAATTATACAGATTTTAACGTTGATTATAAGACAGTGAAATTAGATTTTAGAAATAATTATAATAAAAAAGGATGATTTTGGAATGACAACCATTTGTAAAAAGTTAAAATAACCGGTTTTTTTAATACCACTGATTAAAATTATTATATATACAGATATGAATTTTGATTGATGGTGAAATTAGATTTCAAAAAGAGTTGTGATAAAAAAAGGATGGTTCTTGAAGGTTTGGAAAAACCACTATTTAGAATCGGTTAATCTGATTATATTGCGATAACGTTTGTCAAACTACTACCAAAGTCAACTTTGCTGCTAAGATTGACTCACAACTGACACGAAAGCTAGATTAACACACAAACACACTCTCTCTCTCTCTCTCTCTCTCTCTCTCTCACACACACACACACACACACACACACACACACACACACACACACACACACACACACACACACACACACACACACACACATATATATATATATATATATATATATATATGTATATATAGTCACTTTTTACGACTCTTCAAAAATTAATACAGACGCATGATGAAAGGATCCAATTGCTGTTTTTTTTAATAGAATTTCGCTAATAACTCAATACAGACAGGGTTCCACTTTTTTTTAATTTAAACGCCAATGTATGCCTATTTTAAAGTTTATTGCTGAAACAAATGCAGATTTTAAAAAAAATATTCAAAATAATCGCAGCATCCAGTTACCTCTCTCACATTATGAAAGCTTTCATGGAACAGATTTTTAAATAGTCATATTGTTTAATAGCTTTTTTGTCAAAAAGAACTTAAATCTGTTTTATCGAAAAATCTGTTTTATAGTTTTGAAATAACGGTAATTTAAAGTTTTAAAAAGTTGTACGTTTTTATCTTTTACTTGTTTTAGTAATCCAACCGGTCTTGAAATCTACATAAATTAATATTTCATGGCCGTCTTCTATAGTGAAATCATATTTACAAAAATGAATATCCTAACCAAAAAGATACGTATTTAAGATTGAAAATTCCCGCAATTTTTGAAATTGTTAAACGGATTTTGCTGGATAGCAAAATTCTCAAAGCTATTACTATAACTGATTATTTGGCAAAGTTTGAATCAAATCGACTATTAAACTCTTAACTTATACTGACTATACGAAACGAACCCATTAGGTTCATTTTCTTATTGTCAACAGAATTTCTTTTAAAATTTAAAATGCGATATAATCAGAGTTTCAAAATGTGTAAATACAAAAAATTATATTTTTTTAAGATTTATTATGGTTGTCATTTTGAAACTGTTAAGCGGTTTTCCTTTAACAAAATTTCTTAAGTTTTTTTATTAACAAAATTTTTTAAATCGTATTTTCTCAACATCCGTAGGAATGTTTTAATACCGTAGCTAAGCAAAAAACGATTAATCTTACTATTGTCGAGTTCATATTTCCCCATTTACATAAGAACTGTAAATTTTTTATTCAAAAGTTTTACGTTCATCAAATACGAGCAAAATAAATTTTGAAAACTTCGAACAGTTTTTTTTTTTTCAAGTAGACACGGAACCAAATTTGTCCACAAAATAATTCTATATGAGAAAGTTTGTGTAATGTTTTTGCTCCATTTATTTCTCTCGACCACTGTTTATGCACCCACTTCTGCTAGCCATAAATCCTGCCCGCACAATGTTTTAAGGAAGCGTGTATTATCTGCAATCTAGTTTAAATGTTGTTGAAGCAGTTCATTATAAATTAACGTCAGCAATGCAGTGCTGCTCCTAGGCGTAAATAATTCAACTAACAAAACATTGTCAATAAAACGTACTGTAAGTAGTAGTTGGAAGAATTTCTGCTCCTAACTTTAGTATTTGTTGAATTAAGAAATTTAATTAATAAATTAATTTATTAAATTAAAAATCGCGGCTTGCAGATGACGCGACTGAAGGGGAATTTCAAACTATTTTATCTTCCACTTGTTAGCAAACTTCTATTATAAAATGAGCTATTTGAGCTGCTACCATCATGGTAAGACCCAGACCAGGGACCTTGAAATGAACGCCGATCCTGATATCTAAAAGGCTTTTTTTAATGATCGTTAAAATTTATGTTTACATCTGCAAGTCACGATTACTGATTTAATACGTTAAATTGACAACAGTACTTAAATTGACATTAAATTTAAATACATTAAATTCATAATAATAACACTACTTAGCCTATTGGCAACGTTTTGTTAGTTGAATTATTTACGCCTAGGAGCAGCACTGCATTGCTGACGTTAGTTTATAACGAGCAGTTTTTACCAATCGTTAAAATAAATTGCAAATTCATAAGTTATTTTACACGTTTTTAAAAATCAAATTTATTTATCGAAATAGGCTTTAAAATCTCCAAAAATTAGCATGTTTAAGTTTGTTAAATCCATTGAAATTACGAAATAGAATCTGGTAGCAGAAACGTAGAGCTCAAATCTGTGTTTTCAATGTAATTTGTTAATTTAAAATGTTAATATGTGCAGACTTTTAATGTCGATTATAATGGCACATATTTTCAAAAAAGCATTAGATAAAAAATATTTTTGGAAATTTTCTACCAGAACGTCAGCTATACAGTTGCGTAAAACGATTATTTATGTTCGAGTGCAATCATGCCCAGAAATATGAATACGCGAGTATTATACAAAGAAACTTGTGATTATCATAATAATCAGCACGTGTTACTAATTATATCGTAAGCTTTATATCGTAAACGACAATCGAAAGTAAGTATACATTTTATATAAATTCGTTATAAAAAATTGTAATTATTTGTTTTTTTTTTCAATTGAAAACCATATAATAAGGCTTTCGCAAGAAAATAAATGTTTATATTTATATTTACTTTTGTATTTGTATTTGTATTTGTATTTATAATTGTATTTACATTTATATTTATATTTATATTTATATTTGTTTGGGCCCTATGTAACCTATTAATTTATTTTTATAATAGTGTTATGTTATTTAACTAAAACGGAAAAAGAAAATTAAAGAGTTGATAATCGTATTGGCTAAATTTTTCGATGATGCGTTTTTGAGTCTGTTGTTCGAGTGAATACCTTCAGTTTCATAAAAAACTTACATTCAATTGAACCATCACAATAGGACTTGTACCTATTTCTAATATACGATGCTTGAACTGTGATCGATTGTTGGGTTTCCTGCATTAGCTACATGTCCCATGTTCCATTAACACCTTCCCAGTCGACAAAAGACTGCCTACTCACTCTAGTTGTAGAGCGTTTCTTCGCCGTGCCTTATAGATTTTGAAAATAAAATCATTGCATATATATATTTGTCGATGATTAATGTAACAGTGAACTTCCAAAACGAATCAGTAACAATTTTTTTATCTAAACGTGTTTGAAAATTTGTTTGCCTCATTCCCTGAAACCGTTATCAGGATTTTTTTCTTATTTTCAGTGAATTTGTAACTAGATTTTGCAAATTTTAACAATGATTTTGACTACCAAACTCATTTTCAAATCGTGAAAGAAAAATTACGCGGACTCCAGGCTTTGCTTCAAGTGTTTTCAATTGGAACGTCTTTGTAATTTTCACTTAAAAAGTTAAACACTAACTTAACACTAACTTTTCACTTAAAACGTTAGTGTAAAGACACTAACATGTTTAAAATAATGGCACTAATGTATTTAGATACAATAAAATATTGCTTGAAATAGAGTTTCCATCAACAAAACTTTTTTTTGCATTTGGACAATTTTTCCTCTATAGCTACATTTTCATCCTAATCAAAATATATTCAATAAAACTATTGTATATTGTCTCAGTGAAAACAAGATAAAAACAAAAGCGACAACTCTAAAACTGAGCTTTCGAGAATTATTAAGAAAATTAAAATAAAAGTGACAAACATAACCTCAAAATGACTAGCGCGCGAAAGTAGGAAACGAGTTTTTCATAGCTAAAACGATTAATTAAATGCTGTTATTAATGTTGAAAAGAATAAATATATTTTTAAATGAACTACACAACGTAACTCGACTCGCTTGGGTGTTTAACTCAGATATCGTTTATATAACTAGTATTTAGTAAAATCTACTAACATTGTAACGAATGTTATTGAGCCTGATATGAAGCTGTCGCTGCTTTGTAAAAATGGACGTCAAAATATAGTTCCGTAATAAATAGGTACAAATCATACACTTATCGTAATAAATTTAATCTTCCGCGAGATTAATATCTCTCACCGAAACAGTGCGGAAATAATAAAACAAAATAAATTGTTAAAATCATTAAGTTTGTAAAAGTACTATTGAAAGTCAAAAATAACCCTGTTTAAACTATAATTAAAAATAAACAACACTATTAATCCAAAAGGGTTTTAAAAGCAGGATAAACACACAACAAATAGGCCAACTAACCTAAAATTGTTTTGAAACCAGGATGTAAAACAAATAGACCTAATTCTGCTAATCAAAAATGTTGGAATTCTTTGCCACATGTCTAATTATACATTTCCCACATTGTGCTAATTATCTTACATACATTTTCTGCTAAAAATTCACTGCTTGATTCGTTAAAAATGAAAAACCAGAAATATTATTAAAACTTTACATGATAAGTATAATTTGAACCGATCTCTTTGTTCTCGTATTTTCCATGGAGGTGCAGGCAGGGAATACACACGCAAATAAAACCTGTGTATATATTACTTATAAAATATTTCTTCAAATAAACAACATCCAATCTAAACATTTCAATTACTTTCAAAATGGTTACTTTTAAAATAAACATAAAGTTATCTAATTTAAACATAATAGTGATTTATTTTTTTTATTTCTTATTGTTAATAAACAATGACAATAAACATAAGTTTAATTGAAATTATTAATTAATTGTTATTCAATTGTAACTACGCAACTGTCTCTCTGACGTAATAGAAGCAAATTTCCCAAAGTAATTTTCTTTATCTTACTCTTTTGGAAATTTTGATTTCATGATCAGCTTTAAAATCTGCATATATTAAAACTACCACTGAAATTGCTAAAATCAACCCTGACCACTGTCAAAAAATTCGTTCATTTCAACTTCTTTTTAAATATTAAAAATGCTACTTTATGCAGTTTTTAACGCTGATTATGATGATTGCATCGGACGTTCAAGAAGAAAAAAGTTACGAATTTTTTAAATATTTGAATTGACCATTATTTTGAAACTCTTTCATTGCTGGTGTTTTTTTTTTTTTTTTTGTGCCAAGTTTGAATCAAATAGGACTATAATTGTGAACATGAAAGTGCTAGCCTATATATATATATATATATATATATATATATATATATATATATATATGTATACTGTACTATATATAAATGTACTGTAAGTATATAAATGTACTTTTAAAAAGGAAAAAAAATGCTTTAATTTTTAAGGTTAAATTTTATAATATGAGAAAAGTACTAAAAAAAAATTACAAATATTTCATAAAATAACAGTTACTACAAAAATCTAATGTAAGATTTGCAATACATTAGGACTTAATTATGTAAAATAATCAAAGGTAATTACAGTTACATGCAATGGTGTCTAATTACCAATAGGCCTATTTGAAGTATATGTGACTCTGGCATGAAAACTTTGAACGAACAAACTGCTCTTTGCAGTTTCAAGTGTTTGTATTTCATTTAGTGCTTGCTTCCTCCGCTTAATCAAACAGCGCTAGCAGTAACACAACCTTCTGTAGACAATAACAACTGTACGTAGCGTTCCACTCTCTCTCATGGATAATATTGGTAATATCACTTACGTTTTTGCAATTTAGTCTACTTTTCTTTAACTTTAAACTAAAAATCGATTTAATAGTAGGTTCATTTTTGTTTTTCTGGATTTGGTATGTTAATTTGAGTTTAACAATAATACCGATATTTGAGCTAAATCGATTTTTAAAAATTAGACAGGTTTTTTGTCCATGACACCCAAAATGGATTTGTTGAGGATTTATAGACCCTTACTTTTTACTGGGTTGCGTTTTGGTTAAACTACGAAATAATCGTTGAACTGGTTTGAGAACAATTTTCAAGAGCTTTTTGAAAAAACTGTACCTTTAAATTATGATATATTTTAACTTAAAATAATATTTTAAGATAAGAACAAACTGCATCTGTATTCAACTTATCGAAATCGGAAGATTCATTTAGCGCAATTATTTAATTTTACTTTTACAATTAATACAATAAAATTAGTGTACAATTAATACAAATAAAAATTAAATTAATTTTTATTTATTTTTAAAAAGTAAAATTAATACAATAAAAATTAGTGTATTTACAGATAAAAGTGTTTTTATCGTACACAATTTTGAAAATCTAATCTCACCATCGCAATCAACCTTAAAATCTGCATTAATCAGCATTTTCGATTTTCAAACTCAACTGAATTTTCAACAATGAACCAAACTGCGGTCAGGGTTCATATTAGTTTTTTCAATGTAATTTGAGTATTTAGAATATTAATTTATATAAACTTTAATGACAATTATGACTTTTTTTTTAAATGTAACTTTTAAAAAATTAGAAATCTGCTTCCATCATGTCAGCAAGGCAAATGCTCGATTCGTTTATGTAGGTTGTCAGTAGCTTAGCACTGAATACTTCAAAATAACTGAAATAATTTCATACGGAGGCCAGATTTAGTGTTCGAAGGCTGCAGGAGTCTGAGCCCCCGCCCACAAGTTTTGTTATATAATTAATAAAAATGATAACACCAACATACAGTAGTAGGCTACTAGTTAAACATTTCTAGATGTATCAATCGAAAGGGTCTTAAAAAACCATTAGAAATAAGGAGGGGGTATGTACACCCTACTTTATCATACATTTCGTATTCTAGTCGCCCTGTCGCAGCTGCCAGAATTCCGAATCGTTCAGCGATCGCATTCCGAAGTTCACAGAATAGAATTAAATCTGCCATCGACAGATTTTATTACAGTCAACAAACAGTCTGGCGGAAATATTTACAAGGAATCTATTTGTGTACGCGCTACGACAAAACAGCCGATTTTTTTTAAGTTTAGTGAAAAACTTGCATTAAACGTTCATGTTTTCTCGGTATCCGATAAATACATAAAAAAGAGAGAAAGTATTGTGGCTGTTCTAAAAATTCTACCTTCTTTACAGATCGTCAAATTATTACGTAACAGAGTTGTGTTTTGTGTGTGTGTCGCGTATGTGTGTGTGTGTGTGCACGCGCGCGTCTATGTGTGTATAATTTCTCTTAGGCGAAAAACCCTCCACTTTAATCCTATCCTTGAAATTATTGGTTGTGCAGTAATAAACTTAAGGATTCACAAAAATTTCACTTGATGATAAGTTCCTGTTATGAACTATTTACAAAACTCCGGAAAATTTACCAAATTTCTTCATCATATTTTGATAATTTTTGATTTGGCAAAACTCAAATCGGCGCACAAATTTTGAAGAAAGAAATTTACTGCTCGTGAGCAATAAATAGAAACAATCGCTACACGTTGCTATCTCGTTGGCGTGATGGAAACGAATTTCCAAAACTATTTCTTGTTTACCTCACCTTCTTCTAAAAACAATCACTTCATCATCGCAAACAGCATTAAAATCTAAATAAATTTCAGTTTTTCAAATTAAACTGAAAATAGAAAAATGAACCCTGACCGCAGTAATTCTTTTTAATTTCAATGGATTTTAAAAATTTATAATGCTAATTTATGCGTTTTTAACGCTGATTTCAATGGTGAAATTAGGTTTTCAAAATTAAAAGTAATGTATTTTTAAGGAATTTAAATGACACACGCGCGCGCGCACACACACACACACACACACACACACACACACACACACACACACATGGCTCTCTCTCTCTCTCTCTATATATATATATATATATATATATATATATATATATATATATATAGAGAGAGAGAGAGAGAGAGAGAGAGAGAGACTACATAGACATTAGTCTATGTAGCCAAAAATTTTAAAGAAATCTAAAGAATTAATTTTGAAAAACTAGTTCTGGGTTTGTAATTTGTGCAACGCTTTAAAATTAGTTATAGGAAAGAAAATAACAATAAGTAAGAACGTTTTTTGCAGTATTTTTGTTGCATCATTTATAAAAATAAATAGTTGAAATTTATTTATAAATACGATAGCTATATGACGGGAATGACACTGCCTATGTTGGGACAAATTGGAATGTTGGAAAATAACGATTCCAAACGTTACTAAACACCACCAGCCCAATTACTGGTAACCTTAAACACAAGCTAATGGTTAGGTTGTAAAGTCTTAGGGGAAGCTACTGTAGTGCTTTCTTTTCGTTGTTTCAGGACAAATAAATTCATCAAGAAATTTATAAATATCTTAGTTTAAGAACTGAAATACTAAATAACCTTTTATGCGTTATAAACATTCATTTGTTATTTAACGCGGAACGCAGCTGTCTCGCTGACGTAATGAAAGCGAATTTCAAAAAAAAGTTTAACTTTTTTGAAATTATTATTTAATTATCATAATCAGCATTAAAATCTGCACGCATTAACATTTTAAGCTTTTCAATTATATTGACAATAAGTAAATGAACCTTGAACGCCGCCAAAACAGTCCGTAATTCAAACAGATTTTGAAAATTAAAAATGCTAATTTACGCTGATTACGTTGATGAAATCAGAATTTCAAACGAACTTGTCAAAATAGTTATGGATTTTTAAAGATTTGAAATGGCAGCCATTTTGAAACTCATGAACAAACCATTTTTGTTTAGTAAACAAGTCCAAGCTAATATCGTAGTCGATGTTTGTGTTAGGTTTAACTAAAATTGCAAACGTGAACGATGCTAACATACGTAATTATAAATTGCCATGACTCCCCTCAAAAAAAAAGATCTAGAGGTACGAAGGTGGATTTTCAGATCCCGGGTCTCGGTCTTACCACGATTTCTGCTCCAATATTTCCAATGGAAATTCACTAATAAATATCTATAAAAATTTGCTTCCTCGTTCTTTAATTACAGGCTACATAAAACAAATTTTGTAATAGAGCAAACAATGTTTATGGTGGTTTTCTTAAAATCACTTTTCAAGTCCTTCACTCAAGAATTTTATAGAAAAAGAATTTTTTGTAACAATGTACGTTGAAATAATTTATCCTTGTATGTTCACTCAGTACCTTATTAAACGGTTGTAAATTTTTTTTTTCAAACAATTAGGTTTGATTACGCGTTACTCAATATAAGCCTTTGGTAAACACACGAACACCTAACACCAAAACCGATGTTAAAACACGTACTGTACCGTACAGTAACATACATTTCATTTTATTATACAATTAGAGTTATAAGACGTTAAGCTCCGCAGGAGGGTGTAGAATAGCTGCACCTATTGAGAGGATTTACACGTCCCTCGCTTACCCGAGCCTAACACACATTTACACTTGCAACACTACACTTACGACTTCAACACTTCACACTCACACTTACATTTTTGGAGGCGATAATAGCCTCAATGTGCTTTTCGCCTAAAAATAAAAAAAAAATTACTATACAAAATATTTAAGTGTAGTCCACAAGCCACGATAATGAACACGAATCCTTCTCTCCCTAAATATTGAAGGCGTTCTTTTACACCAATGTGCTAAGCCCGGGACGTCTGTTGTTCTCTTGACCAGGACAGAAGATTATATTATAAAATCAATGATAATGTGGATATAGTTTTAAATATTGTGTAACCCAACCCTTAAAACGTTTTAATGACATATCTTGTGATGTGTTTTGTGATCTAATAAAATGTTTGATTTTTGTCCAAGCCAACGTGATTGAGATCATACATATAATTCTATATGTATTCTCAGAAATATGTTACCTTTTGTTTTTATTAATTTGACAGTTGTGTTAATTTGTTCTTTATTTTTTCGCCTGATCAGAATGATAACCGTTCCAAAAAAAAAATTAACATTCTTCTACGACACAATAACTAAAGAACGTATAAAAAAGTATTTATTCTGCGGAATTGTTTTTTTTTAACAGTGACAGCATCATATTAAAAACTGTAATGAACTTAAATTGTTAAAACAAATAATAATCTACAAACTAGCAGAAATAGTAAAGCGAACCGTTTAATTAAAACTTTAAAAAATTTGGGCATCAAATTTCAATTTATGTACTTAATAAAATCAAATAAAAAATCAAAACAAAACATTATTTTCTTCTAACAAACTACGACTTAAACCCACTTATTACAATTTAGTTATAGGCGATAATAGTCTCAATGTGCTTTTCGCCTTAAAACCACAAAAACAAAAACAAAATACAATTTAGTCAACTACGTGCTAATAGTTCAGCATCTAAAACGCCTTCTACTGCTCGGATACTGTACGCAACACACGGCCGTATTTGGAAACAAATCCATGTTCCCTCATTGCTCGTGGACTATATGTAGTATATCGTACCAGATTATGTTGCCCCCCCCCCAGGAATACTTTATTTTATAATTTGTAGGAAATGATTACCAAATAATTGGAAATGAATCGTCAGTTATTTTGCTCAAGACGTAAATAATTATTTGAAAGAAAGAGTTTGTCAGTGAAATGATTATACTTTTTAAATGTTTTTTTAGCAGACTTTCCGCCTCGGTGGCTTAGTTGATAGCGTAGTGGGCTTTCACCCCGAGGACCCGGGTTCTATTCCCGGCCAGGGCTTGGCATTTTAATACGCACATCGTACATTTTAATACATTTTAATCATCACATCGTCTGCATTAGCCCAAGTGTGCACAATAGTCGGACGTTAAAAAAAAAAAAAAATTAGCAGACTTTTACTATTGTATTTGTACAGAAAAGTATTAATACAGTTTTATTTTGAATTAAAAAAGTTAATAAATTACTAATTATTGCTTTTTTAACCAATTTATTATAAGTACTAAAGATGATCTGTTGTTTCGGAATTTGGTACTGAGGTACCTTTTGTGTAAGATATTTTCCAATTCACTTACGTTTCAAGATGGTAGCCAATGTTTATGATTTAACGATGACGAGTGTAGGCCAATTTCAATCAAACGAATTGTCCGATTGTTTTGAAACTTGTTGCGAAGGTACCTTGTATAAAGCCCAAAAGACTTATGTATGATTTTTTCCATTCATTTACGTTTCAAGATAGCGGGTTTTGATTCAACATTGTGAGTGCAGTTACTGGTCATTTCCTGTAATACTGGCTGAACGGCAAAACCTATCATAATTTTGACCACTTCATGGAGAAATAGCACCAAATTTCCAATAAAGGTGGTCAAGTAATATTTTTCGTAAATATTACGGTTACCGATTAGGTTATACCCAACTGCTCAGCCGGAAATTTATAATAGAATGTTACTTTAAAATAATAGAAATTTCTTTTTGTAAAAAATGTCTACTATTTGAACTCATTTTAAATTTTACTATTGAAATGTAAGAAAGTTTGTGCGATGTTTTAAACCACTGCTTTTAAATTTAAGATTATAAATATTTTCAATGTAAATGTTTGGGCGTGGCCTATCTGTTTGGGAATATGTTGATATTCTCATGGTCAACATGGTTCCCAAAGCCGATCGCTGGAACAAGGTAAACAATCTGAAATTTTGCATCTGTACTTTTGTATTGTGATGATAACATAAACTTTGAATATTTGACGATGTATTGTGCTAACAAATTTTGATCACATTAATGTTAAAAAATTTCTTATTTTCAAACTTGTATGTTTAACAAAAACTAAATTGTTAAATTGAAATTTGTTTGGATTTAATTACCACTATTTTTATAAGAAAAAGACAAAACATGTATTTATTTATATTGTCCATCAATATTTATGAGCTGTAAGCAATGAAACAAGAAATAGTTTCAGCAAAAAAATTATGAAAAAGATAAATATATGTTGCCGAACCAACAATACAAATCTTGTATCATGTTTTTATCGATTCCTCGTTTTTGTTATTAATTAGTTGATGTTGCTCTTCAGTCATAATTTCTTTATTAATTTTAACATTTTCATATATAATTTTATTTGTTCGTTTTTTTAAATATTTTTTAGTCGTCGTAGTTTTTCCCGTTCATTTTTTTCTTAATCTTTATTATTCATTTAAAACATATTTTTAATAATATTATTGCCCATTTTATTTAGAAATTGCATTCTTAACATAACCTCAAAGCAACAGCTGTTTTGCGAATAATTATATTTTTATAATAGCATGCAACGCGCTAAATATAGCCTACATATGACATTGGCACAAAATCCAACATCACAACTAGCCCTAAAACATGATACATGTTAGATATATTGCTTTTCACATTTAATTAAATGATTTTAAAACAATTTGAAACGTAATAAGTATTACCAAAATAATGTTTGTGTTTTTGTTACTCAGTATTGTTAGTACTGAGATGGTTTAGTATCGCGATTATTTCATTATTTTACCAAATTGTTTTTTCTGGAGATCGGTCAGTGTTTCGGCTCGATGTAGGCTAATCTTGTTTGCCTATGCAAGGCACAGGACACAATATACCACGCTAATCCAAGTTAATGTGAGGTCTAATCTGAGGGCTTGTCTGTTATAATTGAAGCAACCTCTGGCAGGCCACGGGCTAATTAGTTTAGAGTTAAATATTTTAAAATGTTAAACGCTCAGAAGGTTGTCCTTTATTCTTATGAAAAAGACTCGGAACTTTTTCGAAGAGTAAATCTCTCAATTTATTAGTTCCTGTTCACTTACTGCTCAACACAACAATTGAAAAGAAAAGAGTAAGTGGAGGAACAACAGTGATGGATAGAGAAACGGATAAACGATAGACAAGTTGAAGAGAAAAGAGTAGTTATATACGAACATACACGTACGTGTGTTGGACATAAGAGCAAGTGAAATAGATAAAGATGGAGTACAAGGAATACAGCAGAACGGGAAAGGATTGTCTGTACAAGAAATGTAGAAGCAAGTAGAAGAGAAAAGACTCAAGTACAATGAAACATAGAAGAAGATGGAACAGAAGCAAGCACAAGTTACAGTAAAACAGATAAGAATTTAAATGCTGGAGACCAAAACAAGTAATGATCCAGGGAATAGGACAAAAGAACAGGTGGAAGAGAAAAGGACCGAGTGGTGTGTTTATCACTCAGTTCTTCTCCTTCTTTATCTCACTCTCTCCAAATCTTTCTATCAATACCTTCTTATCGGTACGAATCTTTCTCCAATCTTCTATCAGCAAAATTTTAGTGCGGAATAAACCACGTGAAAAAAGCGTTGTTATTTCTTAACACGTCGATAACTTTTGAACATTTAAAGTAAAAACTAGCGATAAAACTTTCTTGTGGTACAAACGCTTCAAGGATGGACGAAGTCTGCCGACGATGAAGAGCGTTCAGGACAACACAACGTCGGTAAACTTTGCATAAGTGCGACAGATTATTTTGCAGAACATAGACGAACAATCCGTCATGTTTGTGCTATCATTGTCGGTATGTCGTTCGGCTCCGTGCAACGCATCTTGTCAGATAATTGTTGCAAAATTTTTAGAGAGACTGCTGAGCAGCGACCAAAAAGATCTTCGCTTAGCTGTCTGCACTGAATTGAAAATTGCAACAAGAGATGACCCCTCCCAACAATTTCCTCTCTACTGACGTAACCGGTGACGAGACCTCACGGTTATGATGCTGAAAGTAAGCAGCAGGCGTCGCAGTGGAAGACACCATCTTCACAGTTATAAAAAAAAAAAACACTTTGAGTTCGCACCAACGTGAAGTTCACGTTGTTTGTAGATTGTGAAGTTTTGAAGCGGCTACGCGAGAGCATTAGGTGTAGAACAGTGGGAGAACAAGAGCTGGGTTCCCCGCACGACAATACGCCTGTGCACACATCGATAGTCGTTTGGAATGTTTGGCTACCAAAAACACTGTAGTGATAACCCACGAACCTTATTTATCTGAACTCGCCATATGCGAATTTTTGTCTGTTCCCCAAAATAAAGTTGAAGCTGAAAGGCCGTCATTTTGACACAATGAAGGAGATCAATGCAGAATCTCCGTCGAACACTTACACTTCAGACTCCAGGGATGCATGGAATCATAGAAAAACGCTGGATCGCTGTACTCATCATGCCCAAGTGGTCCATGTTGAATAAAATGGTGGAAACTGGAAGGTTTTACTTTTATTTGGTAGACGCTTGTACTGTGCAAGAAATTAGTGTGATGCCTATCAGTATTGACTGTAAGCATTGATTGCAAAATTTTGCTTGAAAATATATTAGGAAAAGTTGGATTTATGAATACAATTTTTATTGTGACTTGTTTTTTAGATTTTGGAAAATTCGAGTGGCTGTTATTTATCTTTTACCGTAGTTACAATTTATATAAGCTTTAAGTACTTTGTTGAATTGAACATAATTGTTTAAATATAAAACAGGCTTCCACAAGTTTTACCTCATATTATGGTAGGCTTACACGTATGTAAGCTGCTTCACTGGATGGTCAGAAAATAAAGGCAGGATGTATTCTTTACTCCACTGTGCTAACCCGAATCTGTTGTTTTAAGGGAAGGCAGCTCTAAATGAAATACAAACACGTTAAAACTACATTCTGTCCGGCTTCGTTATTTCTGCCGTAATTGGCTCAAATTTGAAGATAAAGATAACTCCGTAACCAACCAACGTTAAGTAAAACAAACGCCTGTGAAAAAATGCTGTATTTTGATTTTTGGTACAAATGATTTTTTCTGAATCTTTTACTCCAGAATATGTATTATTTGAAATACGTTTTTTACAGTTTACAAAATAAATAATGGTGCTTGTACATTTAACAAACTGTTTAAACACACTGAATTACATTTCCAAAAATCCAGTTCAGAAGCTATCAAAATAACACTGAAAATTGGCCAAATTTCTCAAAATCAGGTTTATTAATTTGCTCCACATTTTGTCATATATTGATTTTTAAATTTTAAAAAATGTCTTATGCAAAAAACATGACCAAAACCAGACAAACACTTGAATAAGACTTATTTTCACTGTTTTTGATTTACTCAAAAACTATAAATTTCTTTTACACTGACTTCGGTTATTTATTTTAATAATTTTCGATGAATCCATTTTGAAAAACACAGTTCAGTTCTTCTTTCTACATAGAGGCTGTCTTTCGAACCAGGCTTTTTGGGCAAATAACCCAAAAATAAGACCCATATGTCTTCAGTACATTTGGTTTAACCAAAAACGATAAATATAAGAGCAGAAAACGACAACAGGAAATGTAAAAATGACACAATTTGTTTTAGACACTGCAAACTAATTAAATTAACATACATGGTGTGCTCAAAGCCAGACGACAAACAATCACATACATTATTTCTCGAGTCAACGACTCTTTTTCTCAGCACAGGCATAAATGAGGTATCTTTAGAAGATGTTTTAACCTGCTTCTGATATTGCAAAACGGTTTTGCGCTAAAACTTAATGTTTGTGGAAAATTGTATCATAAACGACACTTTAAACTGCATAGACAAAACGGCATCGTGTATGCGCAGCGCGCATGCGCGGCGTCACAAATCAGACAATATTTTATATATTTTACGAAGCTAACTTATTAATCACGAAAAGATAATTCTCTGACAAATGCCACTTTTTTGCACAACGTGCTTAGAATAATTTCAATATTTACTTAAAAGTCATTAAATTTATAGGTTATGTGGTCCTACTAACAGTCCCCTGTTGTACAAGCCGGGACAAGCATTTCGAATATCAAACACATGTTTTGACACTGTTTTTACACAAATATATTTTTCATTTCTCCTTTTGTTTTGCATTTATCTATTGTCAATCGATAATTTTTCGATTTATGTTTTAAACATATTTTCTCTTCCTTTCAATTACCGTTCTCACCTCAACGACTACACTTATTCAAAAGGCTGTGTTTACTTAAAATTTTCATATTGCAAAATTTTGTACGGCCCCTCTGTGTAAATTAATCTAAATATAATAAATTATGATGTTGATAGTTTTGTGTTCTAAAATCCGCTTGCTTATCACAACGATCTGTTTCCTGGGTATATGAGACTGACAATTATTGAAAAAGTAAACCACTTTAAAAATGGGAATTAAATAACTTTTAATTAGGAAAAATATATTTTATCATTTAATTAGTAAATTTAACAATAATTTTTATTTCTTAAAAAAACCTTTTAGGAATCTTAAGGGCAATATTATTCTAAATGTTATAAAAAAAGTATTATTCATAAAAGTCCTTCCTGCATACGTTCCCCTTCTATACTCAAATCCGCGATTGTCTTACATCCTGCCGATATTCTAAAGTAAAAACACACAAAGATTTGGTTTTGGCCCTCGGAACTTACTGGAGTAATCAGTATGGCCCTAAGATTTGTCTCCCTCTAAAGTAAAAACACACAAAGATTTTACCCGATTGTCTCCCTCTACTTGTAACACGCACACACATACACATTACAATAAAGTCTTACTGGTTACACCATAGAGGCGGGACTTGCTGAGATTTGTGGTCCGTGGTTGCCAATTTTAGCCACAGTTTAAATGTAATTCTTACCCTCTGCATTTACTGCAGCTTTGTTATAGGCACACTGACTGCAGCCTACACGTTCTCGGTGAGGGTATAGTGCTAAGTTTTATTCGAACGTTCGCTACAGAAATGTTTAAATGCAAAACGTGCTAAGAATTGTTTTTAGTGACTAAACAAAGGCACTCCAATTGCAGCTAACAGTGAGTCTATCGAATGGCTGTTAAAATTACTAATGATTTTTATATATATATATATATATATATATATATATATGTGTGTGTGTGTGTGTGTGTGTGTGTGTGTGTGTGTGTCTTCATATATAGGCATAACTTCAGAAAAATTTGAATAAATAATTTTTAAATTTACCTTTCATTATTTATACCGAACAGAATCGTTTAGAATTGTTGTAGATGAAAGCAAATCAAATATTTCATTTGTTAAATTAAGAACCGAAACCTAGCATTTGAGTAAAATCTGTTAAAATTGTTAGAGCAAATTTTAAGAAAATGCAATTTTAGTTACTTTTTATAGTTTTTCTAACAGAATAATACAAAAATAATCGGGGGGATTGGCCGCCAAAAGAAATATTTTTTTCGAATATGAAACAATACACAGCTGATATTAAAGTTAATGGCCACTTAACCTATGTTACATAGTATAAAACATCAGTCTGGTTAAAAACAATATGTCTAACTGTTAGGCCTAATGATCTAACAGTTGTAATGACTGAGCTGGGTTTGTAATAAAACGGCGTTCGTTAATAACTTAATTACTTATTCACAAACTTATTTATATAAAATTCACGAGATATATTTGACTGTAAACGTTCTAAACAATTTTATTCTAGACGGATAGAGTATTTATTATAATAGTTCATGATAATTTAAAGGTTTATTATTGAATTTAGTTACATAATTTGAAATAAATTAATATTATACACACAAAAATTATTAATACATGGGTTATTAACTCATTTTTCTTAGTTTCACATACAGAAACCATAATATGCACAGAAACAATTGGCTCACTGGTAGACTTAAATTCATTTCATAAATACTAATAATTTGCATAAAGCAAGCGTGCCGCTGTTTTACGTTTCGTACTATTGCAAGTTTTAATTTTTTCCTCATACGAAAAGTGATAACGGCAGAATTAAAGACGTTTTTTTAAAAAAAAAAGATTATTTTTTTTAATATCGATATATTAGCAAATACATAAACTGTTTAAATATTTGTCTATTAGTTTAGTCTCTAGCGATTTGTACGAATAAACTCAGGTGGGGTGTTCGATATGTTCACGTACATTCTTTACATCGAATAGTTTTAAAAATCAAAACTTGTTTTAATAAGAAAAAAACATTTAGAGAACATGTAACAAGATCGCGTTAAGAAGATATAATCGAAACATCCGATGTTAATCTGAAAATAAAAACATCAGCTGTACATCTTATTAAAGTATAATCAAATGTTACAGATATTCTTGTCTGAACAGTTGGATCTAGATGTACTGGTTTACGTTTACCAACATACTGCTTCAGGGTTCAAAGTGAGGACTCACTAAACGTCGAGGTCGTAAACCTAGAACAAACATATCCACATATCTGGTTAGTCCAAACAGTAGTACACTGTTATCACAAATTTTAAATATTGACTAACAATATGAGTTAAGCTAACCTAACCTGTCAGTGCATTAATTGTTGTAACATTCAGCGTTCATGGGTTTGCCGAGATTGGTGCTTATCTGCAAAGGTCAGATAAAGAAGTTCATAAAGCAGAAAGAGGCGTGTCACTCGAGACATTGAAAAACAACATGAAAACACTTTCATGGTTAATCTACTTACCGTTCGATAAAGTATGTTTCTTTCATTATTTCTTATTAGGTGAGGTAAAATAATCACGATATGGAGCTGTCTCGCTTACGTGATGGAAGCGAATTTCTGTAAGTATTTTTATATCTTTCCATCTTTATGAAAGCCTGATTTTACTATGTTAAACAGCGTTGAAATCTGCAAATATTGATATTTTAAACTCTCGAATTGCATTGAAAACGCTAAAATGAACCCTGACCGCCATCAAAATTAAATTTATTAATTTTGTAAGATTTTAAAATTGTAATTCGTGCAATTTTTAACGCTGATTAGGATAATGAAATATTTAAAAAATTAAGATAAAAAAGTGCCGTTTTTAGAATATTTAAAATGACCGCCATTTTGAAACTATTGAACGAATTTTTCTCGCTTACAAACTTGTGCAAGCTATTACCAAAATGTTAGGCCAAATTTGAATAAAATCGGACTAAAATTGTAAACATCTTAATTTTATGAGCCCTCAGAAACTGTTCATCTCAAGGTTCCGGGTCTGGGTTATACCATGGTTGCTCCAGTAGCTCATTTCCAATTGAAATTTGTTAAAACTATAAGTCTACATTGGTCACATACCACCTGTTCTTTAGGATGAATGGGGATGAAGACTCAAAGGCGGACTTGCACGCCTCCACGCGGTACTTGATGGAAACAGTTGATGCTGACCTGTTATAAGAAAGCTGCCAAAGAATACGGCTGTTATAAGAAACGGCTGAAATGCAACATGCACTTATAACGCAAGCCCAAATGTAACAGCAAACGCCAAGTGCTGCGTGGCTATGAGGACGTTTAGCCATGAGGATTCTAGAAGCCAGGTAACCTTCGCCTTACACTCGGGACTCAGTATGAGTGGATATCATTCTTCCCCAGCTACCTGTGGGACCTAAGTGGCAGTAACCAATAAAAACAAAAAATCTTACAAGACTTGAAAAAGTAAAAACTTCAGAGTGAGAATTTTGGAGAAAAGATGAAACTGGCGTTTCACTTAATCCTGTAGATTCCACCAGCACACCAGATGTGAGGATGCTGGGCAGACCCACGTAACCTAGAAAGAAACGAAAACCCTAGTGGAACTCGGGAGTGAAAACTTCCCACCACCAGGGTGATAATCCACCAGCGACGAATCATCCCCAATAACCCACACAAACTGCGATAAAAGAAGTAAAAGATGAGATCGAACATCTCAAAATCAGGAAAACCAACTTTAAACCTTTATCAGGAACTAAACTTCCAAACTGTAAAACAGAGAGAAGGCGGTAGAAAATAGAAGTCAATAAAATCTGGAAGCAGGAAACCTATCACAAATCAATCTGAGGAGGCGAGGAATATAATATGGTGTAGTTCGGGAGTTGTTGACAACCGGGATGTAAGCGACTCCAAGTCTGAAGAGTTGTTAGTAAGAAATTTTCTAGAAGTTGTTAAGATGGTCTTAGTACCGTATAACTTCCCAAAGGTTGTGTTATTTAAAGAACAAGTTGAAGTTAATCCAGGAGGTCATCCTAGGAATGGTCTTATTCTTTGAGGATTTTGATTCTGTACTCAAGGCCTAAAACTCCATCCATGAGAATGAGCTCGTAAAAACTTGCGCAGACGACAAAGCCAATAAGTGAATTATACTGGTTCCTCTCACTATATTGGTCTAAAGTTGAAGGTGGATATGGCTGTCTTCCAGATGGTGAAAGTGATGGTCTGAATCTCGAAACCCCTGGGCGAGCTTCCACTAGATAAAGATCCTTGGTAAAGGACAACTTAGGGCACCACGGTATTCGCTCTAAGGAACTGTGATCTATGGGTATACATAAAAGATAGTAATGAACTACGGAGGAATCGGGTAAATGCATGCAGAAAAAAAGGAAACTACAGACCATATGATTGTGGACTCTTGCCAGCTGGAGGTAATTTGTTTGTTTGGCTTTCAGGACCTGGAAGACTTACAACAGAATACGTTAGTCGTTTGAATGTTGAAGTAAAATCTAAGAAGCGTACAACTGCACGATAGGTCGTTTGATTGCGTTGCTAGAGACTTCAAAGCCCTTTAAAATCTTACAAAAAAATCTAATGTAATTTCACCCACATCGCACTTGGGTCCGAACTCGTAGTCAATAAAAACGGATTAGAACCGAGCTGTAGCCAATTTCCAGTGTCTACGTTAAACGGATGCAAATGTAATCGCCCAAGCTTTTATAGTATCCTAACCGGATGTTTTTAGAACTAGCAGTACGTTTGTTTTTATGATTCATTTAATCCTTTTTTAAATTATTTGAATGCGATAAACTTTGGACAATATTTATTTTTCAAGAAACCCTACAAGAAGAAAATAATGCAAAACAAGTCTGAATGTCTCGAATAGTATTTTCTCTGAAAATTCCAATTCACACAAATTAAATTCCGCAACAGTCAAATGCTTTAAATCCTTATCGACATCCGTTGTAATGTAAACTTGTCTTGTAGAGTCCATGTTTACTCTAAAAGGAATTTTATTTCACGTATTTGTTTTTTTTATTTACGGTTTTTGTCTTCAAATTTGTTTTTATTCTGTTTATCTCGGTGTTTAATACTTCTTTTATTCATTCGGACCAACTTTATATCATTATTAAATATTTATTTTGTATTTTTTTAATATATTGTATATAATTGTACGCAATATTGTACAAAATTCACAATATTTTGAAATATATAAAAAAAACATTTAGTATTTTATATCTGTACACGTAAAGTGATTTTTTTTTTTAAATGAGCCATTAGGCCTAGCTCATCTGTTTGAGGAGGCGGTCAGTAATGCATTTCCCCTTTTTACTCTCGGTGCATAAGAAAGTGTTTTTCAAGTTTTTTCATTTATTAGACTGAAACAAACTACTTTGTTTCAGTTCATATTATAAACTACGGTTTTTTATATTATAAAAACAAATATAAATATGTTTTTATATTTTTCTTATTTACGTGATTTACAGCACTTGCAAATACAGTTTGTTTTCCGAAATTAAACAAAACATTTTTTTTAACACATGCTAGATATTATATTTAACACATGTTGTTTAACAAATTACTGTTATTCTTGAAAAATAAATTGTTCTCCTCTTTTGGTATTCACAAATAGGCCTAAACATGGCTTACAGATTTCTCGCTGATATAAATTAATAAATGTAGCCTACGGTCAAATATTTTTTAAAAAATCTATAGGAGCGGGTTACAGGAGTTATTTTCCTTAAGTTTTTTGCCATTTCTAATAAAAAATCCTGTTTCGACAAAATTTTGTACGGCATAAAATAATCCAGACGTTTTTTTAAGATCTGCAGAATAAAATCTTCTAGGTTCGTTCGAAAGAAACAAAATTTTTAAGGTGTGTTCTAAAAATTACTACAACTTTACAAAAATCTGTTTTAATTTAAAAAAAACACATTTTTTTATTTATTAGATGCGATGAATGCATAAGAAGCACTTGTTTTGACTAAAACGCGTTGATAACAACTTGTATATTCCACGCACATCACAGAGGGTAGCCGTGTTTCTTTATGTGGGAAGGGCCACTCTAAAGTGCACCTTTCCAAGTGCTGGCGTTACTTTGGATTTACAAAGTTCCATTTTCCTCCGTCGCACAAAGACCAGGTAAGATAAAAAGCAACACGAGATAAGATTGCAATAAAGTCATACTTTGTTTTAAAATCTTTTGTATTTTATGAATATTTGTAAAGAAATTGTTTATAAATATTGTAATTTAAACCCTACATTTACATTTAATTATTTATTTTTTTCGCCCAATGGAACATTCTGGCATTTTATTTTTAAAATTAAATGACGAGCTGTAGTATTATTTTAATTTTTGCATGTAAAATGTTCGTTGAAATTTTGATGTTTAATATTATGTTCAAAGAATTCAGATCTTGCAGTATAGCCTATTCTTAATTAATATACAGAGCGCTCTACGACAGCGCTCGTAACTTTTTCCGCCAATTTAACCGATAACAGTAATACTTACAAAAAATATTACTAGACGAACAAAAAATTGTCTGGAAATTGTATACTTTTTCTCCATAAAGCGGTCAAAATAATGTTTTACAAAACTGTAAATAAGCGGTCAAAATATGGTTTCGCCATTCAGCCAGCATTACAAGAAACATCCAGCAACTACACTCTCAACGTAAAATCAAAGCCGACGGAAGTGAAATCAAATCTTGAAACGGAAGTGAATGGGAAAAAATATTACACATAAGCTTTTCGATCTTGAAACCAGTTACCCCTCGTACCTAATTTCAAAACAATCAACTGCAGCCTGGGTGGCCTAGTTGATAGCATACTGGGCTTTCACCCCGAGGATCCGGGTTCGATTCCCGGTCAAGGCTTGGCATTTTCATACGCTATAAATCATCCCATCGTCTGCATTAGCCCAAGTGTGCACAATAGTCGGACGTTAAAAAAAAATCAAGACAGTCAATTGATGGCAGTTTGGCCAAAACTGCGTCAGTGCAAATCAGAGCCCGCCATCTTAAAACGAAAGTAACTGAGGGGAGATACACATTTTTGGACTTATATTTGTACCTCGGTCATTGCGTGTAGCCAAAATTGTGTAACAAACAAACAAAGTAAAACACAAACGAAATGCAGAACGGTCGATTTGAAACAGATTCTCCCTTTACTCAAATGAACCACATCTGTAGCCTAATAACGTTTCTTAAATGTTAACTTGTTACTGGCTACAACCTTACCTTAAGATATTTCAAGTATTTAATTATAGATAAATAAATTCAGTAACTTTTTTTATAAAAATCATTAGTTTTTTATCAGAAAACGGATTAAAAACATTGTTTTATTCATTTCTAGATATTAATAAATCTACATGTTGAATTTCACCGAAATCTTCGATTCTTTTAATCTCATTTTATTTTCGTTCTATAAAAATCCTTAAAAAAGACATCTATACAAAAAAAAATATTTTTTACTTGTGAGACTTGAATTTGGTGAAGATTTTTTTTAACGATCGTTACATTTTCTTTTTTATACTTAGCATAAACAGTAAAAATTGCAATATTGGTATTTTTCAACAAGGCAATTTCTTTTTTTTTTTAAAACATGGTACTATATTTATTTGTCAATAGTTAGAAGAGAAGTATGAAAATTCTTGCAGAATTAAAAAAAAAATTAAAATTTTGACTAGGCACCATGGAAGCTAGAAGCTAGTTATTTACTTCCTGATAAAAAAATGCGTGAAGTTTACAATGCAGTCACAATTAAGATTTAAAGTATAGTCTGCATTGTCCCCAATAAACAACAAAAGGATAGTTTAATGGTGCCCAATAATTTTGAATTATAATACCATTACATATTAAAAAAATAATATCTTTAACACCTCTCCACCAATAAACATTTCTGAAGTATTATTCGAACAGCATTAGACATATCCATGCGGAAATGCGGTGAACCACGCCTGTAATACATTTTGTTTAGATAGTAACCTTGCCACTGGCCACATCCTTACCTACATCCTTCAGTTATACACTTACTGTTGTGTATTTTGACAAGAAGTTAATAACTAAAGTTACAAAAGCTATTTTGCAATAATTGTTTTAAAATTCCGCACCTTAGATACGGTTTATTTCACAACCAAATAACTATAGTTAAGTAGACCCACCTGGCAAGACGTCCTGGCTGCCAATGCAAATTGTACAGTCGCGCGATCAGTGCACACAGTCTGGAAGAGGTTCACTGCCTACTAAAACTGGAAATTTGATTGTATTACTCCAGTATTGTTACTGGAAAAAGCAAAGGAGTTTTAGCTTTAAGACTATACCGAACTGAATGTCACATTTTGTTGAAATTCTATCTCTAGGCTCTACAGTGGTGAGTAGAGGCGTCGGTTCAGAAAAGTTTTAGAAAAAACGCAATAACGCTGTGCAAATGCGCTGAGACACTAGTGGCCATTGGCTAGGCTAGTTGAAGAGTGGGCCAGACGGCTCAGGTATAGCTCTCAGAACCGTCCTGGCTGCATTTGCTTGTTTAAACAAGTGATTGTTGATTAAACAAGGTAAGTATCTTTACGTAACATAATTTATAGATATATTTATTGATAGATAAATAAATTCATTTTTGCATAGCCAACTTACCACATATTTAAATAATTAGGATTATGACCTATTTTTCCGTCCAGTGGTCTATTTACTCATCTCGTAAAGACTAACGCGGTTTCGAAACATTACTGTTTCATCTTCAGGCCATAATACAAAATGTCATATCCCTCTGTCGAGGGATATAATAAAAACAATTATATTGATGCGATTGAAGAGTTTGAGATTTATAAGAACAAAAAATTAGACCCCCGTAACATCCGTAATGACAAACTCTCATTTAAACCACATTTAACATATGACATAGCTCTAAGAATAAGTGATTTAAATAAATAATCAGACGCACCGTAACTGATAAACAAATGGGCACTACTACAGAAGACTCCGCAGTCCGAAATGTAGCGTCATGGGAGTTTGGCCAAAGCAAATTTTATAGTGTGTATTTTAATCGTTCAGTGTTTGTGACGTGTGTTTTCAATGTTTTCTTTAACTCTGTGGCTACCTCGACAGAGGGATTTGACATTTTGTATTACGGCCTGAAGATGAAACAGTAAGGTTTCGAAACCGCGGTAGCCTTTACGAGTTGAGTAAATAGACCACTAGACGGAAAAATAGGTCATGATCCTAATTATTAAATAAATTTAGTACACTATTAGTATATATCTTTCTGTATTATAAAACGAAAATTACCGCTTACATGTTATTTTTGTATAACTCGAGAACCAAGACAAATAATAACAATGCATATTGTTTAAAACATTGTTTATATTTCACATACAACGCGACAAATCTCATTCAACAATTTACATAAAAACTATAACGAGTTACGGAGAAACATATTTCCATGTCTAAAAGTTGATTGTTGCTTACAAGTTTCTATATATTTCGGAAATAATATCATAATGTATTAGAGCTTAAAGCAGTTGTGTGTATGCTACATTTGATTACAATCGTACGATTTACTGAGCTGCAGCTCCATTATAGTCATACATTTAGCCTACGATGATTGGGCACGTAGAGGGCTGGAGGTAGTACTAGTAGTATATACGTTTTGTGTATAATCGCAAAAAATATAGCCCTACATCGACAAAAGAGACTGACAAACTCATTACTCTTTCTCCCACTTTTCCCTTGAATTTAACGGGTTGAAATTTGGCACAGGATTTCTTAAAAGATAGTTAAAATAATTATGGTTTACAAGCTATTATCATTTCTGACGTGATAGAAGCGAATTTATTAAAATATTTTTTTTTATCTTACACTTTTAAAATTCTGATTTCAATATCATAATCAGCATTAAAATCTATATATGTATATATATATATATTTTTTTTATTTTTTTTTTTTTTTTTTGGTGTTTAACGTCTGACTGTTGTGCACACTTGGGCTAATGCAGACAATGGGATGATGTATAGCGTATGAAAATGCCAAGCCCTCGCCGGGAATCGAACCCGGGTCCTCGGGGTGAAAGCCTAGTACGCTATCCACTAGACCACCGAGGCGGCTATATATATATATATATATATATATATATATATATATATATATATATATATATATATATGTGTGTGTGTGTGTGTGTGTGTGTATTGTGTTTGTCCGACTATTGTGAGCACTTGGGCTAATGCAGACGATGAGATGATTTATAGCGTATGACAATGCCAAGCCCGGGCCAGGAATCGAACCCGGGTCCTCGGGGTGAAAGCCCAGTACGCTGTCAACTAGGCCACTGAGGCGACTATATATATATATATATATATATATATATATATATATATATATATATTAGGATTTTAAGCTGTCAAATTACAATAAAAAGGCAAAAATATACCCTGACGCTAGTCAAATTAAATGTCTTAATTTCAACTGATTTTGAAAATACAAAATGCTTATTTGTGCAGTTTTTTTTGCTGATTACGGTAGTTTATAACGGATTTGTAAAAACATTTAGGACAAAGAAATTATGAATGAAGTGGCCGCCATTTTGAAACTTTTGAACCAATTTCACTCTTCAACGAACTTGAACAATCTAACACAATTATCGATTTTTTTTTTGGCAATTTTGAATTAAGTAGGATCGAAAAATTGCGAACGTGAGCGCGCTAACACACACACACACACTGCATTGTGTGTGCACACACACACTCTCGCACATTGCGATGTGTAATCCTCTTAACAAATCAAGGTATCGCACCGCCTCTGGTTCGATTTCATTTTATTTTATTGATTTTTGTAATCTGTGATTTCTAAATATTTACTGCAATTATTTTATTTGCCTTTTTTTAAATCTCCGTTTTTTAAACGGGAATTTTTTTAAACCATATTTCTTCTAGACACAAAACTTATATTTTGGGCAATTTATCGCCAAACTTTGAAACAATTTTACAAAGAATATAATAGCGTAGGACGAAACAAATATTGTGTTCCACATTTTTATGATCTGCGTTAAAGTGATGCGCTGTCGTTGCTGTTTCCAGTTATTAAATTATAAACAATAATTTATAAAGTTTAATGCTGACTACGATGTTAAAAACGTTGCGCTAAAAATTCTTGAGTTTTATAACTTAAAAGGATGCATTATAAAACGGATAAACAGATTTTGATAAGTAACAAAAACGCTCAAGCTATTTCCAAATCAATTTTTGTGCTACGTTTGATACAAATTCCATAACGTGAAAAGGCATCTGTGATTTCCAATAAATTTTAACGAATTTTAAAAATTAGCAACGACTATTTTATCTGTTAATAATTTTACATTTTTTTCTCACAAATTTAATTGGAGGTTTAGAAGTTGCTGTCAGATATTTACTATTGGGAAAAGTCAAGTTTAAAAATTGTGCGGTGTCGCCAGACATATTTTACTATTTATGCTTTCGAAAACAAAAATCTGCCAGCTGCATCAATCTAGGTTTCAAATCATACTTAGCCTGTTGTTCTAAAAATATTTTCATTATTCACGTATTCCATAATTTGGTCAATTATATTCAAGTTATAAAGCTTTAACTGATATAAAAATGTGTACCTACTGTGATAAAATCTTACAAAAAGTGTAATGAACTTATAATTTCTCATCCAATAAGAAATTGTAATTGTGTAATCCATATTGTAATGTATATTAAGTGAAGCTAGACTAAATGAGTTTTATCTCGTTCTGCTGTTTCTATTTTGCTGAAAAAACATTAATTAAAAAAAATGCGGTTTAAATATTAATAAAGGGTACAAAACTTTGCACAAATTATTCCAAATATAAAGTAAATGAAGTCTTTTAGCGTATTCAGAAACATTTCGGATCAAAAGTTAAGTAAAGGTCTTCATTTATTTTCAGTTTTTTCTCGATTAACTCCCGAACTGTTTATGGTCGGGTGGCCACCAAATGCGGAGCGGAGCTGCTCTGAACGGTGCGGACTAGGTATTCAGAATGTAACCTATTGTATCAGTGCGGCCACTGAAAGCGCAACGGAACCATGCTACGCCGCTGGACTCCGCTTAGCTCCGTTACGCACCTACATTAAAAACAATAGTTAAAAAGGATTCCGCTCCGTTCAGTGCAACTCAGTCCCGCATTTGGAGCCCACTCGGCCTATATGTACATCTGTGACAAATTTGTAAGATTTAGTTTATGTTCATATAACCAAACAATTTCACAATGTTTCGTTGATAACATTACTTCAACTGTTTTATGTCTACTGACTTTTTTTTAATAATTTCAACTGCAGCAGTAGGTTTGTTTCTGTATCCTTTATGAATAACGAATAAAGTATTGGCTTACTTACGTGCAACGATTCTTACAGCAAAAATCTTAAAATAATCGGTTGACGATATTTTAAAAACACTTAAGTCGTGTTTGCTTGTTAAAACAGTTAGTTCAAAATATTAAATTTACTTATTCAGTGTCATATTATTTGAAATTATGTAGCAAAACACGTGAATTCAGCTATTGTTTGGCCCACGAAATTACATCTGTGTTTAGAACTTGTTATTGTACAGAAATTTCAGATACACAAAATTAGATATTTTGTCTGTAAAGTTATGTTAACTCCGTTAATATATTTTCAAATTTCAATGTTATATTTTAATAAGTTTGCCGAAAAACTCGATTTTCACACCAGTTACTTTAAAGGTTCATAACTTTGTCACGTTTTTCTCCATACAATGCTGTTCAAGTATGCTAGCGTGTAGATATTTGTTAATGGTTCTGCCGAATTTAACCTGCCTTCGACCAACATTGAAATTATGGCGAATTTCTTTTAAAAAAGTACTCATTTTGTTACCCGCAACTCTATTGGAACAATTACTTTAACATTTGTCAGTAATTATCACAGTATTATCAAGACAGTATTATCAGATATACTCAGATTTAAAGAATTATTTTAATAAATGTTGGTAACAAAATGAGCGCGTTTTTAAAGAAATTCACAACAACTTCAATTTATGTCAAACGTTGATCGAATTCGGCAGAAACATTGTCAAATGTCTACCCCCATAACATACTTGAAGATCATTGTTGTGAAGTACAAATTAATAAAGTTATTAACAATAACAGTAGCTATTATTATAAAAACAACTTCGTGAAAATTGTGTTTTTCCGTAAATTTATTAAAATATAAAATCGACGTTTAAAAATATATTAACAGAATTATCATAGATTGATAGAAAAAAGAACTGTTTTTAACTTGGTGTATCTTAAATGTCTGTACAATGAACGATTGGAACGTAATAACGTCCTACAGTCAGGCTTTTTCCACAATATAGTAACTTATAACTTGTACATTAATCTACATAAACAAAAGTGTCCTTCAGTAAGGTGAAAATGTATGTATCTAATATTGTTGACAATTAGTCTGTGATTTTTCTAGAAAAAGCTGCGAAAAATAAATTAAAATCACGACTATCACTTTAAATACGCACTTTTTTCACTCGGTAATTGTATTTTGGTTTGTCTCATGTTTGCTGATTCAAGGTACAAACTTTCGTCTAATCTAGGTTAATGTGAGAACTAAGCCAGGCTATCCGTTATAATTAAAGCTATAGCTGTAGCACAGCTAATTAGTTTGAAGTTAATCGCCTTGCATTCTTCTAAAATGAAATAATTTATTTAGGCCTAGTTGTGTGTTTGTGCGTAGGCATTTTTTAATGCTTTTCCCGATGTTTCCAAAAACAACATTATGTACGTACAATAAATATTTAGAATAGATTCAAGTTTCGTCATACACTCAAATATATCTTGTAACTTTCATGGACATTGTGATTTAAGGTGTGATTATTTTTTTCTCGTATTGCCTATCGCAGCTGCTTTAATGAAAAACCTTATGCAATAAATTAATGTGCAAAAACTCATACAGTAGCCAATAAAAAAACATAAAAAATATGATTTAATTTGTAACAGAAAAATTGTTACATTTATGTTAACGCTACGAAGACAATCTTAATTTATTAACCTTATCAGCTGATTTAACCTAAACAAGTTATTTTGCACTACAGCTGTTTTTTTAATAAACAGTATCAACTGAAATTATTTTATTGCCGCTATTTACGATAAATAATTTTATTTGTAAATAATAAATAAATAATTTATTATTATAAATAAATAACAGCTTAAATTATTGTAAACCATTGTTAACAATTGTATTTTAACTGTTCATGTTGACAAAATTTACATATTTGACTTGGACAACTGTTTTTCTTGTCTATAAAAAACTGAAGTGTTCATTGTAATTAATTGATTTTTAATTAATAATGTTTAATACATAAATTAAATAAGCTTTGATATTTTTAAGAGTTGTTTAAAACAAAACAAGCCTAATGTAAATTGGAACGATTGTGGACTGAAATTGTTTATTTAGAGGCAGCAAAGCGGCCGAGAAACGATATAGGTCCCTAGTAACGTTGTTCCAGTAACGTAACTAGAATCTTTTAGTATTAATTCAACAACAAAATCTTATAAATACTTACCAATTGTTATACTGTACCTAAGTAAAAGAAATTAATATAAAAAGATGTATTTTTAATAATTGTTTTTAAGTGCCTGAAAATATTTATTTTATGTAAATACTACTAGCATACTTTCGGCTGATTTTTACCATACACATTTCTCGCAACGTGTGAAGTAACTTAATGTGAAGTAACTACCAAATAATATTTTCTAATAGTGGTTAGAGAAGTAAGAACAGAAACTTGGCAATGGTTCAAAAGTACTTGTAAAGTTAGTTCCAAGTTGACAATTCGGAAGATTTACATCAGTTTTACACTGATCAAACAAGATCCTTCTGTTACAAGCTTCATATAAAAAAGAAATTGTGAACTGATATTTTACAAATTTGTTTTGCATTCAAGATATAAATGAAATATTTGAGAACTTTAGCAAATTGTAAGTTTCATTTATCAAGCTTTAAAAAAACCGCCTCATTTCTCAAAATCAGATTTTGCTCAAATTACGGTTAATTAAATGCGTATTATTAATAATTAAAACAAGGAAAACTTTTCCTTTAAAAAAAAGACTTACGTATCTAACATAGTGTTGTATGAACATTAGTATTGCTTGAAGAACTTAAGACGGTTTTGTATGAAAAGGTTTTGCGTGAAGAACTTAATTAATAGAGTTTGGTATGAAAGTAATGTTGCATTAGGAACCTAACTAACAAGGTTTTGTATAAAGTGATGGTGCATGAAGACCTAACTAACACAGTTTTGTATGAAAGCAAGTTGAATGGAAAACCTAACACTGTTTTGTATGAAAATAGTATTGTATGGCGAACCTAACTAACACGAAGTAGTACGTCAACCGCTGTATTGCTACCGACGTCGAGTTCATGTTGTAACAACGTTGGCCGTAATTACTGAACTTAACAAGGTTGTTACTGTAAGGCAATAAGTGTAAAAGTACGGTAATAAGTTTAAAACAGGTATCTAAATTTAAATGTGACTTAAAAAAATGAACCATTTTGAGCCTATTTATTGAAACGACAAAATGGAGCCTTTTGCATGCGACGTCTACAAAAGCACGCCGGTTGCAATGAAACAAAATTTCCTTACCAAGTTTAGAAAAATTGCCGCAATGACAAACAGGGTAAGATCGCAAAGTTCACAAATAACGCTGTCATGCTTGAACAAGTTTACCACTGTAAGGACTAACAATGTAATGACGCCGTAAGATTGTGATAACGCGCATGAACACTACCTCGGTGGGTGACCTTGGTGTAGTATGCTCTGTACAAGTAAACAACAATGGCGTCACAATATATTTCCGTTAGAAATTGCATAAAATCGTAACGTAACGTAAGAAATTTAATCTTCCGCGGGTTAATTAACTTAATTGCGTAATAAAGTAGACTATGTAATAAAATTAAAAAATAAAAAATTATTATTTTATTAAGATAAGCTAAATAAATAAATATCAAAAAATGTGTTATTAATTGACTGTTTCAGATAGATAGGGAATGATGTTGAATTTATAATTACGTCTTCGTACTGTAAGGGGTTAAAATAGGATTCAGTAATAAGCCATGTTGTGAAAGTGTGCGTTATAGTATGAGCCTACTCGAAAGTTTGGAATTCTATATTATTGGCGACGTTATTACTAATTTGTGTGTGTGTGTGTGTGTATTTTGTGTGTGTGTGTGTGTGCGTGTGTGTGTGTGTGTGTGTGTGTGTGTGTGTGTCTGTGTGTGTATGTGTGTGCCTGTGTGTGTGTGTATGTGCGCGCGCGCGCGTGTATGTGAGTGTGTGTATGTGTGTGTGTGTGTGTGTGTGTTTTGTGTTAATCTGACTGTTGTGCACACTTGGGCTAATGCAGACGATGGGATGATGTATAGCGTATGAAAATGCCAAGCCCTCGCCGGGAATCGAACACGGGTCCTCAGGGTGAAAGCCTAGTACGCTATCCACTAGACCACCGAGGCGGCTGTGTGTGTGTGTGTGTATGTGTGTGTGTGTGTGTGTGTGTGTGTGTGTGTGTGTGTGTGTGTGTGTGTGTGTGTGTGTGTGTGTGTGTGTGTGTGTGTGTGTGTGTGTGTGTGTGTGTGTGTGTGTGTGTGTGTGTGTGTGTGTGTGTGTGCGCGCGCGTGTGTGTGTAATACTACGCATATTTATTGCGTTGAGCGGAGCGGACTACGCATTCAAAACCTAACATATTGTTTTTAATGTAAGTACGGCCACTGAAAATGTAATGGAGCTGAGCGGTCAAACGGCATCGCTGGACTAAGTTACGCGCAACTTTTGCCCTGCATTTGTTTGGTTTCAAGCTGACTCCGTCCCCCCCCCACGTCTCTAAACTTATTATCTCTCGTTACCTAGGTTACCGTAGCTCAAGGTTACGGTTTCTAAGCATAATGGTTCCTAGAATCCGTTAGAGTAGACCTAAGGATGCAATTAAAAGATACAAATGCGTGACTGAATTCCTCTTCTTCATGCCGCTCAGCTCAGTGCAGCCCACTCCACATTTGGTGGCCTCTCGGCAGTACTATGCTGTACTGCCTGCACACCCATGCATTAATATGGGCATTAGCTACGATTGAATTATTTTATTGATACGGTTTCAGTGCGAAAATATTTTTTTTAATATTGCTTTTAGTTTTAATTGATAATAAAAACTAAAAATAAATGCAGGTTTTTGAAACATTTATTTTCCGCTCAAATTTTTTTAATGTGTTTATAATTAACTATTTAGATAATTATGTTTCCTTGAAGTATAATGCAGTTTGGGAAGAGAGGACGCTGCGAAGTATGGTAGCCGATGTTGACACGCGACTTAAATCCATTTACAATCTGTTAAACTTCGGAATGTTGCCGAAACATGTTGGAATGCCTTATAGACATTATACGGAGGAACAAGAGTGTGGCGGAAAACAAATTTAACACTCTCTCTCTCTCTCTCTCTCTCTCTCTCTCTCTCTCTCTCTCTCTCTCTCTCTCTCTATATATATATATATATATATATATATATATATATATATATATTATTATTATTATTATTATTATTATTATTATTATTATTATTATTATTATTATCTGCATATAGACCCTGTTGTATCACGCAAAGCACTCCGACTCATGTCTTGTTCCTTCTAATCCTCCACACCTTCCTCATCCTGTCCCCATGGATCCTCTTCCGCTCCTCCGTCCATTTTACCCCTGCTCTCTTTGGGATTTCATTCTCCGGGACCTTCCAACCGAGCATCTTTCTCCTGTATGCGTGTCTATCTTCAACATCTGTTGAGTGTATTCCTGCGTCATGTAGGTCTATTCTGACTTGTGCGATCCACGACGTTGTTGATTTGACACCTTGTATATACTTAAGGATTCTGTTGGCAAGTTTTGTTGTTGGGAGTCTACTGATGTGTCCATAGAACCGAAGCCTCCTTCTTCTGATATCTGCTGCCAGGTTCGATATCTTCTCTGTGGTCTTCCGGGAGTGCAACCTGTATCCATCTTCTGTTAATCTCGGGCCAAGGATCTTCCTCAAGATTTTGCGTTCTTCCTTCAAAGTACTCTCCATGGTAGCTTTTGTGTGGAGTACTAGCGTCTCGCTTGCATATAATACCTCCGGTTTTATGACTGTGTTGTAGTGTCTGATTTATATATATATATATATATATATATATATATATATATATATATATATAACAATGAAGAATGAAGACGTTATCTCTATACCCAATTCTGAGCTAATGTCTGGCAAAATCATTCTTAACCTATAACCATAAATTTGTATTTTACAGAGGAAAATTTAGATTCCCAAAGAGTTATTAGAATTTCTCAACAGAATGGTCTCCGATAATATCGATGGTTTTCATTGAAGGCAGTGTGGACAGTCCTTGCATTTGGTGCAATCATAACTGATTTACACTATACTGCAGCAGCAGTGCTTCCTTATTCTTACAGTCTCCTGGTGACCACTGCAGGCTGTTTCTGACCACATTAGTATAATGTTAATATTTCCAAAATTCCGTTACCGTTTACAAACTTGTATAGGCGTAGGCCTTAATACCATCCATACGTATTGTTAAAATCTACGCATAAATCCAGGCTGCACAATTCGGAGCAAGGCAGTTGAAGCAAAACCACCTACTAACAAAACAGTTACTCTTTATAGAAACATCTTCTTAAAATTAGAAAAGTACTTCCCAGCACTCAGGATCATCGTCCAAGAATGCACACTTCTCCGCGGATGACATGCAGTAACAACATCGACTGATTAGCTAAAGTTACCATAAAGCACCTACAGGACCTCTTTCGATTGACCGGCAACAATCAGACAGTGCGGCAAGGAGAATAGAAAAAACATATTTTACCAAAGAATAAACTGAAAACAGTACGTACCACAAGTTTTGTAATATTACATACATAAATTAATAAGTTGAGATGTGACTGTACAACACTGCTCTCATTCTCTTTAACCCCGAGTTAACACAACCTAGTAAAAGTATAAACAGTGCATGAGAAGGTAACAAAGGAGAAACAAATCCATATCTTCCGGTTACAAGCCCAGAGCATGAACTACTTTCTGCAGCTACATTTAACACAAGGGTTTTTATACGAGCAATTATATTTGTTACACAACCCCTTTACGACCTTGGAGTTGGAAGACTGTAAAAAGTGAAGAGTTTTATTGTAATAGTGATCATAAATCATTTTATGTTCACGGCCCCTTTAACAGGAATACATAAATAAAAACAGCCAGTTCAGAATTATATATATCAAATACGGAAATAAAACAGTATCTATTGACAAGCTTTTAGAAATTTTGAATAACAAACATTTTACTAATAGCTCAAACAATATCTTATTCATATTATATTTCTGAAAGTTTGTGTGTTTGTTTGTTATTCAATCAAGCTTTAACCACTGGACCAATTGAGATGAAATATGGTACGAATATTGTTTAACCAATTTGGTACGAATATGGTTTAACCAATTTGGTACGAATATGGTTTAAGTATCTGAGATAAACAGATAGGTCTATTCCCGTTAAAAAACGTCATTATACTACTTACCCAGCCTAAAATAATTATTAGTATTTAGTTTTGTGTTAACTGTAGTTAGGTTTAATTACTGTTTACTGAACATGAGATTTAGGCACCTGAGATGGGCATAGATCTAATCCCATTTTACAAATCTTAATTTGTGTTTTATTTATTGCAAAATTATTGTTTTTAATGTTACATTTTCATCTAATAATCACAATCTGGCATTTTTCATTTAAGACTTTTTAATGTTTTCGAAGCAGAGTGCAGGATATATAACATATAAATTTTATTAGGATACTTCAATTGTAAGGTAGTATATTTGTGTAATTACATTATATGAAAAAATGGTAAATATGCAGTGTAGCACATATTAGATTTGTCGATATATTTGTTACTAAAATGCTTTATTATGTGCCCAAAAGCAAGAATTCAAAATATGAAAGCACGAGAAGTACGATAAAAATCGAAAATAAAAGTGACCAACATAACCTCAAAATTGTTACCGGCGAAAATCGGTACCTTGTTGTAGATCGGTAAAACAATAAAAATACGTCTAACACGGGTTTTGGGTGATAAGAAATCCATTTTCCAAAAGAATACTGCATAACCTAACTGACACGGTTGTGCGTAAAAAACCTTTATATTTTCTTAAAGCATACCACATATCCTAACTGACACGGTTGTTAGGCCTAACACTGTGATGCGTAAAAAAACCATTATATTTTTTTAAAGAATACTACATATCCTAACTGACACGGTTGTTAGGGCTAACATGGTGATGCGTGAAAAATCTTTACATTTTTTTAAAGAATATTCAATAAGCTAACTAACATTGTTGTTAGGCCTAACACGGTGATGCATTAAAAAAACATTTATTTATTTTTTTAAAAAGAGTACTCCATAACTTAACTGACACGGTTGTTGGTCTTAACACGGTGATGTGTGATCTTTAATGTATATTATGATTGTTGGCAAAGCCGTGACGGGTAACAGCTAATCATATTATATTTCTGAAAGTTTGTTTTTGTTTATTTGTTTGTTATTCAATCACACTTTAACTACTGGACCAAATGAGATTAAATTTAATGTGAACACGTTTTAGGTACCTGAGATAAACACAATACTATTCCAGTTTAATTGAATAATAGTGACTTTTTAATAATACTGTATTTTATTAAAATATGACAGGACCCTGTTTTAGAGTATCGAATAGCAAAAATTTATATGTCTTGGCCGAAAACCATAAATCGTATAATATTGTATATAGAAATATATTAAAATGAAATGACCTATTCTGATTTTGAAAATCGACTATAAATTTTATTGCCTACATTATAATTGCAGGCAAAGCCGCAACGGGTAACAGCTAGTCAGATTATATTTTTAAAATTGCATTAATTCAGAATATTAAGTGCGAGTATTATTGTGCATTTTCTTATCCAAACTGGCGTATAAAATTTCATTAAAATCGGTCAGTTAGTTTAATGATGTATACAAACACTTACAGGTGGACAGATTGATAAAGGTTGTTCACTATTCCGATCCTATCCTCACTCCGTTCTTGGCGTCGAAATAATAAATCAAATGAGCAAAGTGACGCATCAATCATAATTTATAATGAGACTGAACACAATGCAAGTGTCGCTGATTGATTTGCTTTCGTCTCTCGCGCTAAGCTTACTGAGCAAATTGACTTACATTCTTAGAGAGATTGCATTAAATCAGTTACTGAACAATGGTAATTGTACGTAACTGTTGTGCAACTAACGAAACAGACGGGAAGTTCAAGAACGAAACATGAGAGAAGATTGAGTGTAAAATAAATAATTCGATAATAAATCATGTACTTTCAAAGCACAAATTTTCTTGCGTCACTTTGATATATTTAAATGGGCTCAAATGAAGATTTTAGCCCCCATGTTTATTGGAGACACATTTTTATAATTTCTGTTCAAAAGTCAATGTCAGTTTTTTTCGTATTTTTATTTGTACATTAAAAACTAATTTTCTTGATGTTTTCAAAAAAAATTCTTTTGAAAAAATAGAAATTAGATTCATTTTAATTTTGGTTAATTTTGAATAAAATCGTTAAAACTAAATTTCTAAAATCATGTTTTTTTATTTTGAAAGTTTTATATTGAAAAAATCATAAATAAAAAAATGCACTTGAAAACTTGTTGCCGCAATATAGGTAAACAACACTTACAGATTACATTAAGTATATATAAACAAAGTAAAACCCCTTCTTTTGACTTACGTTTTGCCATTGTTAAAAAAACTTTCATGATCTAATAAAATTAATACATCGACATTTTAAGACGATATCAATACTTTTTTGTGTGCAGTAACAAGAAAGCACATAAATTTTGTAAAAGCATAACGGGAGAAAAACCTTTCTCCCTTTCAAAATTCTACTTACTCCAATAATCTAATAACTGAATCTATTGACAAAAACTCTAAAAATATACATTTTCTTAAATCGGTTCAGTTTATTTACTCATAAATTATTTTTTATAAATCACATTGGGTCTCGTGAAATTTAATACATTAATTTGAATAAGTTATACATTATTAACTTTTATTAAATGAGTTAGTTTGAAATTAAATGCGCTTGTGATTCGTGAGTAAATCTAGAAAACAAAACGAAGCAGAAAAGCTTTTAGGTTATGTTTCCATTCTTGTTCTGTTTACTCCCATACAGTAAATATATTTCTCCAACATTAATGAGCAAAGTAACTGTTGTGCTAACCTAAAAATTGAACTTTGCTCACTGTTTTTACTTGTCCTCACTTCTCGAAGATAACTAAATAAAATTTAATGTTTAATATCACGATTTATTTGCACAAATTTACGGTAAGATAAATCATATTATATAGTATTTTAATGCTAAATAATGTTTCAAATAAATTGTATTAATAAACTATAATGTTTATTTTAAACAGACGTAAAAAATAGGTTTAATCATTGTGCCCAAGAAGTTAATTAAAGTAAACGTGCGTGATTGTTAGAACTTAGGGTAATTTTTTGTTTTCTGTATTTTAGTTGGTAGCATTTTATTTTGTTACCGTTTAACCTCAATTTTTCTGTATTTCTGTTCCTAAATATTTAAAGTAATTTGAATAACATAACCTCGCTCTTTGTTTGAACTGAAAATTTATATTGTTTAATTAGTAGATACTTTTAAATAATACTGTATGAAAGTTTTTGTGTGCAAATCATCTATTTCAACTCGTGAAATTTGCTCATATAACAATTAACTGTTATTTTAAATTCAGTACACTAATGTAATTTATATGACTAATTGTATGAATATTTTTTTGATATTTTTTCATCGATAGGTCCAACAAATCAAGGAAAACGGATATTTATTGAAGATTTAGTAAAACCATTACGTTAACTTGAAAAATTACCTTCACTTGCATTTTAATTAATTCTTTATTTAATTCAAACCAAATTTAATTAAACTAGTTTTTAAAAATATCGGCGAATTTCTTCAAAAAACGAGCTTTAAAACAAAAATGTTTCAAAAACCTAATTTGTGAGACAACAACACTTATGTGCTAAGTTTTTACCATCGGAATCATTTGTCTCTAGACACAAGGACCAGTAAAATAAAAAATCACTTTTTTGGATTCACGGAACCTGAAAATGTTCATCAAAACCTAGTTATTGATTTTTTACAAACGACAATGTTTATAATTACATACTTCGTATAGTGAACTATTCAGATCATTTTAACTATTCTAGTCACTTAGGAAGAAAATAAAAATTCAACGCAAAAAGAAGTGCTATAACAAAATTATAATAGTGAAACAGTAAATTCTAACAAACTTAGACACAAACTTTCTAAACTTTCTGGCACTTCTTGTAAGGAAGTAAAACTGCCTCAATTGATTTATTGATTAGCACCGCTTGATTCACAAGAGACAAGACCCTACAATGCGTCCCCACGATAAACCGCCAAATCACTTTTGTCCCGCCTTTACAGTGTCGCAGCCGTAGCTTTATTTTCATGTAACGAATACTGTCTTTTTATTTTATTTTTATTCATTACTGCTGCAACCTCACGCCTCGTGTTAGAGTAACTTTCTTTTGTTTGAATCCAAAACGTTTTTAAAAACAAATTTTTAACAGTAACAATGTAAGTTGTATTGTTGCAAAAATTTATAAAATATTTTGAATGAATTATTGACTGCAATGGTACACAATAGAAGTAACTGTTATGCTAACGTGATGGATATTTATTTTATTTTTTCTTAACGTTTATATTTTACGCCATCAGACTAATGAGGAAGAGAGATCAGTGTTAAATGATAAACCAAAATCAAACTTAGCAAAAAAATTTGCCTTGGTTCAGCAAAGTGGTTCCTAACTCAACAAACCGCTTAAACATGAAGGTGGAAGAAATATTTAGAGATTGATAACACAAAAATATTTAGGAGTAGTTAAGTCAGTATTAAGGGATTTTTTAAATTTTTGTTATCTAGTGCGGGGTATAATTTCAAACTAGAAGTAATACAGATTCCGAAACACACAGACACACACACACACACACACACACACACACGCACACACACACACACACATATATATATATATATATATATATATATATATATATATATATATATATATATATATATATATATGAGGTGTGTTCAGAAAGTAACGAGAATTTTTAAATTTCGCAGGCTTGGAGAGTCCGATTGTCAAACATTTTTTTAGTATTATGTTGGTATACATGCCCTTGAAGTATGATAAAACTTTCAGCGGTTTTCATTTGTTTACTTTGTCTGTGACAGCCACTAAGATTAGACGTGTTTTTATGAGCTCGGCGATTTTCTTTTGTTAAAAGAAATGGATCAAAGAATTTGTATCAAATTTTGCGTAAAAAATAGAATAAAGTGTAGCAAAGTATGTGAAATGTTAACAAAGGCCTATGGTGAGTCTGCTATGAGTAAAACAAGAGTTTACGAGTGGTATAAGCGTTTCCAAGAAGGCCGTGAAAACGTTGAGGATGACGAACGTCCTGGACGCCCCAGCACATCAACAACCGATGAAAACGTGGAAAACGTGAAAGAAATGGTTATGAACAATTGCTGAATCACAATTAGAGAGGTTGCTGATGATGTTGGCATATCGATTGGATCATGTCATGACATTTTTTCTAATGTTTTGTGTATGAAACGCGTGGTAGCAAAATTCGTTCAAAAATTGTTAAATTTTGAACAAAAATAGCGGCGAATGGAAGTTGCTCAGGAATCACTAAATCAAGTCAACAACGATGCAGAATTACTAAAACGTATTATAACAGGTGACGAAACATGGGTTTACGGATTTGACGTCGAAACTAAGGCTCAATCATTCCAGTGGAGGCATTCTGGCTAGCCAAGACTGAAAAAAGGCTCGACAAGTTCGGTCGAACGAGAAGGTTATGCTCATTGTGTGTTCTTCGATATTAATGGCATAGTGCATCATGAATTCCTGCTACCAGGTGAAACGGTCAATAAGGAGTACTACCTACAAGTTCAACGCTGTTTGCGTGAAGCAATCCGAAAAAAACGCCCGGATCTGTGGAAAAGAATTCATGGCTTTTGCACCACGATAATGCACCATTTCACACTTCATTGCTTGTTCGTGAATTTTTGGCCAAAAACAGTACTGTAACGATGCCCCAGCCTCCATATTCGTCAGACATGGCTCCGTGTGACTCTTTCCTATTTCCAAAAATAAAGAAAACCTTAAAGAGCCGTCATTTACAGCCGTAGATGACATTAAAAGCGCATCGCTGAAAGAACTAAAGACTATATCAAAGATCGAGTTTGAGAAATGTTTCGAGGATTGGAAGAAGCGTAATCTCCACAAGTGCATAATCTCCAATGGGGACTATTTTGAAGGCGACAACATCAATGTAGAAGAATAAATAAATATTTTGATCAAAAAATTAAAATTCTCGTTACTTTCTGAACACACCTCGTGTGTATATATATATATATATATATATATATATATATATATATATATATATATATATATTCTGTTCTACTTCCCCATAATTTCCATATGTTAATTCTGAAAAACTCGAAAAATTTAAACTTTGTTTTGGTTAAAACCTTTAATAAATTAAAATGTTTGTTGTTAAATATAATTTCATTAGTTATATTTGTTAGATATTTTCCAGTTGAATATTTCTCATCCACATTTGATCACAAATACTTAATATAATTCACTTTACAATAATTGTCAGTCTCATGTAAGACATAAACACTGATCATTATGATAAGCAAGCAGGCTTTGGAAAACACTGAAATCAAAATATAAACTTTTTAGTTTTACTTGTACTATTACACTGAAATCAAAATTTAAACTTTTTAGTTTTACTTGTACTATTACACTGAAATCAAAATTTAAACTTTTTAGTTTTACTTGTACAACTACCTTTTGGTTCTGTGCGCGTCATAAAAACGTTAATCGTGTTCTCCAAAGATTCTCGTTTCAGTTTTGTCTATAAGCAAATCTAAAAACGTTTTTGTAATTTATCAAAATAGTTTCATCAGAATTAGATACAATTTCAAAAATAAATAACTAACAGATTAGGTTAGTGTAATAAATGTTACGTAGAAGGTAGGCCTATTTGTATATCGCGAGTAAATAGATTTCTATAGTGAGTAAATAGATTATCAGTGAAAATAAGAATTTTAATTATCGTCTTTGCATGTTTTGGTTTTGTTATTTTTGCATTGCGGGTTGGTGTGTTTGTTGGTTGATCTTGCACTGAACCTTTGTTAGGGCATTGGATATAAAGGTACTAGAACGAGAACCCTTATGAGGGATATGTGAGCTCTCGCTGCTGGTGGCATCTTGCGTTAGTCTTTATCTACAGTTAAGTAAATAACAGTACTGCTTATTTTCACAAACGTTTCCACCCACTGTCTTTACAGCTAGCAGCGTTTGTAGTGGCAGATAGTGGAATTACTTGGACTTTAGCCGCTAATATCGAGCACACTTTCATAATTGTGTATCAAACTCAAAAACAACGTTTTTTTTAAATCTACGAACAATTTTATACGGTTTTTTTACGCTCCTCGACTTTTTTAACGTGAAATTAATAGTAAGTAGAATACGGTTTAAAATTTGGGTATCAAATACGTTTTAAAATTAACACTTTAATCGTGCACTACAAACGGTACAGTCCGCATCGTGGCAATGGAGAAGACATGGAAGCCAACTGATCCATTTTTGACAACAGTTTGTTATTTATATGTAAGTCATTGTAAGCATAAGAATACAAGTACGTATAAGTACAAAAGAACAAAAACCTTACGTACCCTTAGTAGATGCTTTAAAAACATGTGCTTGATTATTTTATTTCTATACCCCTATTCCATACTGAATAAATCCAATCCCAAATTAGTCCTTTTTAATACAGTTACGAAATGTATTACTGTAACACAAAATGTGACGTCATGAAACTGCAACATTTCGATTGTAACATTTGCTGCGAGCAATATGCTATATACTCAAGACTGCTTTTATCTCTGTTGCTGGCACAGTTACGGGACAGAATATTGGTGTGGTGTGAAACTATTCCACCGGCGCGACCTGTGGATTAATTCTGATAAAGTTAATAAAATATTCCCTCCACTAGCAATGTCTGCGGTTTTCATTTGCCACGGTGAAATAATTAGTTTAAGACAGTGTAATCCCAGGTCTCTAGCTCTTATAAACACCGCGTCTGTGTTAACAGCTCAAAGGTTGTATTTCGTTCGTTAGGTGTGATTCATTCTAGAAATTGTTCCTGACCGAATTACGTCTCTGACATTGTGTAAAATAAAATTATCAATGCAACTCTCTCTCTCGTTGGGTGATTAAAATAACTTTTTAAAATAAAATCCTAACCTAATAATAACTATCAGATTTGAAATGCTTATCAATCAGAGTCTCGCTTATCCGACATAAACGGGCCGCGTGACTTCGGATAAGCAAAAATATCGGATAATAGGGAAAGTTAAGAAAAAACCACGTAAAATCGAAACAAAGTTACAACTTTACAAACTAATCTTGTAAAAATAATTTGTATTACAAATATCTACCAGTTAACCTATTTAATACAAATTTCTAATAGAGAGTATATACAAAACATAACGAATTTGATAAAGACCTCATCTTAAAAGTCGTCAGAAAAACACAATCAGTATTTTTAGCATTGATATAACATTAAAAATACAGTTACACTACTAAAAATGCTACCTAGAGACCTAGAGTAGAGAAGTAAAGCCCTATGATGTAAAGAAGGCTGTGCTTTTCGTTTGCTTTGTCGACGATTATCGTTTTCTCGTTGCCATCTTCAGAGCACCCGCTTGTCGATCCCCGTAGCTTCATCCTATTGATGTCATTGAGATTTCTAGGAACTGCATCTTCATGCGGTATTTTGAGAGCATTGTCAGTTGGTATTGTTCATCAATTTCTTTGTCACCAACACTATTGACGAGAACAATAACTCTTCGATTACTACAAAAACTAGAAGCTTGTGGCTCATTTTCTAGTTGACTTTTTTTTAAAAAAGACGTCGGATAACACGGAATATCGGATAACACGGAATGCCGAATAACACGGAATGCCGAATAACACGGAATGCTGAATAACACGGAATGCCGAATAACACGGAATGTCGAATAACACGGAATGACTGATGAGCGAAGGTTGGATAAATGAGACGCCTACTATACTTTTAAAATATCATTTTTAATTTTCAAATTACTTTTAAATCACAAAAATAAATTCTAGTCTTCACAGTGGGTTTTTTCGATTTATTTTAGTTTTATTGTGCATTTCTTATAGTGAAATTCTTTCATTTAAAAACCAATCATTTTACACTGTAAAAATAGCGAATGGAAGAATCCAGTATTAAGAGAGTAAATACATCAAGAAACCACTGCCTTGTGGATGATTACGATTAAGTCTAATTACTGGACAGATTATGAAAAGGCTGCTAAAAAAAACTTTAAAAAACACGTTTATCGTAAATGCAACGTTAAGGTTAACGTATGTAAGTGAATGTATGGAAAGTTGCGGAGGTCATATTGATTCTGAAAACTGGGAAGCTAAACACGGAAAAGTAATCATACAGTCCAATATGGCTACTGCTAATCTCATATAAAGTCTTTTAAAATGTCTTTCGTAAAAACGTACATCAATATTACAAGAAAAACTATTGTTATCATCACATCATTTTGGTTTTGGAAATAGACACTTGATAATAGATTAGTTTTATAGAGTAATAAGTATTACTAAAAAATCATTAAAGGAAACGAAAGACTGGAGGAAAACCGCAGGAACGTTCTACACTATTTTTTTTTAAGTCAAACAGGCCATTTGACAAAATTTGACCTTAATTATAAACTTAAAATTGTATTTCCACAAAAATTCAGTCGAAAAATGAAATCGTATTTAACAGATAGATTTTTTTTTTTAGAGACCGCATGGAATCTGATTATTCAGACCTACGGATATCAAGGTGGAGTAACACAAGTTAGTGTACTTGGACACATTTTGTACTTAACTCAAATAGTAAAGTCACGACTGCCATTTTTGCAAATGATACGGTTATCTTAGCTGTTGTGGAAGTTTCTATAGATGCTAGAAAATAAATTACAGATAACAGCCAACCATGTCACTATTTGAACTAAAATATGGCGCTCATCATAATGAGACCTAACATATTCATGCAAACTTTAAAAATGGGAAATATGATTATATACCAGTGTAATAGATTAACCACCGTAAGCTAACTGTCCAAAATATCTCGGAATGACCCTTGATGCGATACATTGGCAGGAACACGTGAATAAAAAAAGAACAATTGACATAGAACTGAAGAAAATGTATTGGCTAATCAAAAGAAGATCAAAATTGCCAATGCATAAGTTGCTGATATATAAGTAAGTGCTGAAACCAATACAGATGGTTCCAAGACAAAGTCAGGCACTGGTGCTGGAGTGTACGGTCTGAGACCAAGGTTAAAGAAAGTAATTACCCTGGGACAGCATACAACAGTATTTCAGGCTGAAGTGATGGCCAGACTGTGTTCGGGAGAACTTGGATTAGGGCTTCAAAAAGGCACGTATTCATATTCATATCGATAGTCATGCGGAAATAAAAGCACTTGCGGGTCCTATAATACAGACCAAGCTGGTCTGGGAGTGTAGGAAGAACTTTGACATTCTGTCCCGGGATAACCGGGAAACTCTTCACTGGGTTCCGGGGCATAGGGGAGTTGGGGATCATGAGGAGGCAGACCGACTGGTTGGACTTGATTCTGCATCTGAGTTTATCGGACCTGAACCGGCTTTAGGGATTTCTCTATCGTTGGCCAGGTCGGCTATTAATGGGTGGATTACATGTCAACACCAGGTAAGATGGGACAACCTTCATGGGCATTCCCATAGTAAACGTCTCTTAAGCAAAGTTTCTTTTGGAGGAATCAAAGGAGCAGCAGATGTCCTGGGCAGAGCACAACTCAGGAGGATCATGGGGTTCATAACAGGGCACTGTGGTCTGAGGGTGCACATGAACAGGATAGGTGTATACCAAGGAGAAACCGTGTGTAGATTGTGCAGAAAGGAGGAGGAAACTGCAGATCACATAATTTATGATTGTGATGCTCTTGCTAGTAGGAGGCTAGGGATTTTTGGTTTCCAAGACCCTAGGGATCTTCAGCAGAATGAGCTAGTCAGTGGGTTGTTGGAACTTATTAGGGGCACCAATCTGCTGAACTAGGCATTTTAAGAGGTAAGTGGCACAATAGGTCAGTTGATCGCAGTGCCTGGGGTTGAACTAATCCCTTCCTCTAGAATATAATATAATCTAAGTGCTGAAACCAGTAAGGGTGTATGTACACAGCTTTGGCGCTGCATCAAGAAGACAAATATAAAGATTATTCAGACAATTCAAGAAGAAATAAAGAAGTTTATAGTGAAGGCTCTTTGTTACGTCAGTAATGAAACTTTTCTTAGAGATTTTAAGACTGAAACAGTACAAGTCTTAGCAAATGCAAAGACAAGCTAAGACACATGAATGCGACCTAACCATCAAAATGTTGAAGTACTTCAGCTGCTTGACAACGTTTCAAAATATATTGTTTAGTTTAGGCTCCATAATGTTTATGATCTGACTGCAGTGCTGTGATCATTATAATTGGCTACGTGGCAATACTAAATCATTGACATTATTATTTATTGGAGAAAAACTGTTTGTTAGCCTATAAAGCTAGTTGTAGTAATAAAAAGGACTCGGTGGTCGATGTGGTTGAGGCACTGGTCAGTATGTTGCTCCTCTGAACTACGCACAACAAGGTTCTTAGTTCGAGCCGCAGTTACTGCTGTTGCTTTACCCTTACGTTGACGCTTATCCCTTTTCCTCATTAGTCTAACTCCTTTAAAATGGAAGTTAGGAAACAAAAATTAAAAATCAATAAATTGTCTTGTATTATAAATATTGATATTTGTCACATGTGTATCAACAATTAAGAAATATCTAATTAGCCAATTTTGATCAAATATTTCTCTCAGATGTCTTATTGACAGTTTTTAGAGTCTGTTATTGAAAATTGTTAAAAAATTCTGTAGGACTTGAATTTTAAGGGCAATTGAATTCCCATTCTTATTTGAAAGCTATATTTGAGATTACTTTGAATAATTAAAATTGTAAGACGTTTTTCGTTATGATTTAATATTATTAATTTACTTTATCGTTGTGGTTTTAATACATTTACTTATATACTTAGTTTTAAAACTTTGAAAGTCATTTTTGGGTAAATTACAGTGGCCTACATTTGCTTTAAGTTCATATAAATAAAAACCACTTTTTTTCGACTGTGTATGTAATAACTGAAAGCCTATAAACATATTTACTCAACTATTCAATATTATCAAACTTTTACTATCATCAGAAAATCTAATGACATTCAAAATACTCTAAATATTTTTACTAAATTTAAAATCTTTGAGTACAGCAGTTGAAAAACTATTTGATTGGATTTATATAAAAAATTTAATAAATAATAAATACACTGTTTAGTAAAAAATTATTAAAAACCGTTTTAGGAAATCTTCTAAGTTACTTTTGCCTAACCATGAAAAGAAGTTGTATGCCTGCGCGAAAGCTATTGGACACTTGTGCGCCATGCACAATGCACAGGAAATGAGGAGCCTTGTAGCATTACACTACCTAAGGACCTCTATTCTTCTAGAATATTTCTGAGACCTGCACAGGAGGGTTCATTTAGAAGATTTAATATACTTTACCGATACGTCTTCTAGAAGAGATTGTAATAGTACCATTATATACAAGATACGACATATTTTCCAAGGGTACATAACACTGTTTTCAAAAGGTAACAATATCACATCACGTAATATATTTTTCATTTTACGTTTGAAATAATTAATTTTCGAAATTATACTAATTTTGTTCATGGGTAAATATTTCTTTATGGTTCTAGTTCTTTGGAATAACCTGTTTATTTTTGGTTAAATTATTTAAAGATTACATTCGAGTAACATTTGATCAAATTCGTTTAAGCCAATTTTCAGAAAATTAGGTTTTGTTTAAGCGAAGGTCTTAATGGCGAAAAGAGTGAATAGAAAAATAGTCTGCTGAACGAAAGAATGTAACGGAAATATTGGAACGAGCAAGCTAACGAATTTCATCTCTCTGTGTCTGTCTCTTTCTTTTTCTTCCTCCTTTTCGATAACAGTACACGCATATTATATAAAGACGTTGTGTTGCTTTGGTTTCGGTATGTTTCCTTAATTGAAGAACAAGTGCAAGTTTTAACAGTTTATAAATATTCGAAAGAAATATAAACGTTTATAATAATATTAATACTGCTAGTTTTTAACAACAACCTGAAACCTATTATAGCCTATCATCTGTTCAATAAAATCAGCTGATTGTTACGAATCAATATAAAACAACTGATCTTTTACTATAACTACAGTAAATAATGAAACTAGGTTCACGTATTAATTTATCTAAATAAAACAAGATATTTGTAAACATATCTTCAAACTAATTACTTATTCAGTAAAGATATCGTTAACAAAAGCTTCGCTTCTGTCAGTAATTCCCCGAGTTCCAAAAATCTACTTTTTTATAATAATAACCTTCTTTAATTAAAAACTTTACAAAATAATTTTCTACTTAAAATCATTCTAATCCGTTCAAACACTAATATAACCCACACTAATTTATCGATTCACATACTCATAAAATCTATTCATAGAATTAATTCAAACACTCTTTATAACGCATTCAAACACACTCATAGAACCCATCAAACACTAGTAAAACCCGTTCAAATACTAGTTTAACCCACACTAATTTATCGATTCATACACTAATAAAATTTATTCTTAGAATCAATTCGCACACTAGTTATAAGACATTCAAACACACTCGTAGTTCCCATACAAACAGTATTAAACACCATTTAAACACTCATAGAAGCACGCCAATGTATCGATGCACACATGATTCAACTCAATAAAATGTTTAGCTAACTTGTAATAAAATTACTGGATAAATATATTCCCGCATGAAGCCTGGAATTGTGCAAAGTTAAGCGTTTACCTTTCCTTCATTGTTTAACTCAAAGTGTTATTTTAAGCGGAGGTAACTGTTAAATGAAACACAAACACTTGAAACTCCAAAGAGCGGCTTGTTCCTTCACAATTTTGTTGCCAAACTGGCATTAACTATAACTACATAATAGCGTACCTAGTTAACACTTTTAATTGGCTTTTAAGTCAATCGATTATACAGTGTGTCTCGTAAGTCATTGTCAAACTTCAGTTAGCAGGTAATTAATTAATTGCATGATTTAATGGAAATAATCAATTTAATACAAAAACTCGTTTTAAAATGGCAATATCTTAATTATTTAAAAAATATAAAAATAACTCAAAAACTATAAAGTTAAGAAAAACGTTAAGTAACATTTGTGATGGCTCTTTTCATTTAAAATTGAACGAAATAACTATCAACACAATCGGACAAAGGTGCGTCCACTATTAAACCTTTCAGTGCTATTGACTTTTTTATATACAGAAAAATGTAATATTTGTTTACTATTTGACATATTTTAAGCTAAACATATTTTATGAAAATTATACTTTCAAGTGACACAGTATAAATTAAGAAAATAGTTGCAAAACTTTGCAAACTGAAAATAGTTCAGCTTTGCAACTTACGAATTTATTTGGTTGGTTTGTAATTATTATTTGGTTAGGAATTTCTAATATTGTGAAGATAACAGTTCCAACCAGATTCGGGATCGACATTTTATGTGGAAGAATGCAATTGATTTTTCTTTACTAGCTTTTGTGTTAAGTATTCAGAAAGGCTTAAATTTACAGCTGCCAGTATCGATGCCGAAGGTCGACGAGAACAAGCCCAGGCAGAGAATTCGTCATTAGTTCTTTGATAGTTCTCAGTTAAATTTAATTAAATATTTATTAAACGCTATGAAAATACACGGATAAATATTCCCATATAAAATGGACCTGTAAATTTAAATATTTGTTTAAATCAAAATATTTCCTTTAGTATAACATCCTTAAGTCTCTCGTTATAAGCATAACGTACATACGAGATAACATACATAGAGATTTCACTGCATAGAAAATGTTGCAACTGAAAATAAAAAGAATGAACGCTATCTATCAGTAGGAATGAAAGTTGTACTTTTAGGTTAGATTTTTAGAATACAATTAGGTTATTTTTTAATGTACGAATCACTAATCATATTAATTAGACGTCTTAATCGAGTGCAAGATAAATTCAAGTCATTGCAGTAATGCATAGGCTCAATGATTGGCAGTAGGAAAACGAGTTCAGAGCTATCTGGTATTGAGTTTTGGTACTACGTGTATTTTACCTTTCATTATTACCAGCATCTTGATTTTAACATTGGATGTGAGCTGTGTGCATTGTAAACTCAAGGAAAGCTCTAAAAATCGTTTCTTTCTTTAGAGTTACATTTCAGTTTTTGTAAATATTTTATTAGGGCCTATTTGTATCAGTTATTTCTTTTTTTAAACTATAGTATCAAATTGAAAAATAATATTAACATTTTATGCAATCAACACTATTTTTTGTTCTTGTTTTTTTTCAATATAACATTTTGTTACGTACTTTCAAAGCAACACTTTTTCGAAATATCTAAAGGTGAACAGCGAATCTTCATTTATTTTCTGTTAAGTTTTTTCTTAAATTTATTTTATTCTTGTCTGTTAAGTGATATGTACTGATTTTTATGTATTTAAATTTAAAGAATGTAGGCTAACACAAATACTTTACTTTAACAACAATTTATTTTGTTATGTTTAACCTAAAGTGTTATTTTAGCAAGAGGCAACGCTAAATTGAACACAAACACTATAAAATTACAAATACCGATGCAGAGTTTGTTCCGCCAATATTTGGTTAAATTTAGAGATAAAGTGAACACTTTATGAAGTAATAAATGTTAGCAATCCGACCAAATAACCTGGTCGACTGAAGCGAAATATTCCTATAAGAAGGTGATAAGTTCATGATTATTACTTTTGCATGGTGATCCAACAAACACGTTGTTTATAAGCTAATATTTAAAAGATTATTCAGACAAAATATTGTTTATATAAGCTAATATACAAAAGGTGATTTAGAAGAAGTATTTGTTATAACCAGCGATAAATAATGTCCGGTTCATTGGGAAATGAGCTATTGTACAAAAATTAATGCAAGATATTGCTTATAACTAGCTACTGTATAAAAGTGATTCAAAATGATTGTTGCTTATAACGATCTTACAAATAAAATGTGAATATGGTTAAATATAACGAGATAAAATCCAAAAGGTGATTCAGCAGAAATATTTCCTAAAACGAGCTGTAATATAGAAGGTGATCCAAGAGAAGTAACGAGTTGCAATATAGAAGGTGATCCTAGAGAAGTAACTAGCTGCAATATAGAAGGTGATTCAAGACAAGTAACGAGCTGCAATATAGAAGGTGATCCAAGAGAAGAAACGAGCTGCAATATAGAAGGTGATCCAAGAGAAGTAACGAGCTGCAATATAGAAGGTGACTCAAGAGAAGTAACGAGCTGCAATATAGAAGGTGATTCAAGACAAGTAACGAGCTGCAACATAGAAGGTGATCCAAGGGAAGTAACGAGCTGCAATATAGGAGGTGATCCAAAGGAAGTAACGAGCTGCAATATAGAAGGTGATTCAAGAGAAGTAACGAGCTGCAATATAGAAGGTGATTCAAGGGAAGTAACGAGCTGCAACATAGAAGGTGATCCAAGGGAAGTAACAAGCTGCAATATAGGAGGTGATCCAAAGGAAGTAACGAGCTGCAATATAGAAGGTGATCCAAAGGAAGTAACGAGCTGCAATATAGGAGGTGATCCAAAGGAAGTAACGAGCTGCAATATAGAAGGTGATTCAAGAGAAGTAACGAGCTGCAATATAGAAGGTGATTCAAGGGAAGTAACGAGCTGCAACATAGAAGGTGATCCAAGGGAAGTAACGAGCTGCAATATAGGAGGTGATCCAAAGGAAGTAACGAGCTGCAATATAGAAGGTGATTCAAGGGAAGTAACGAGCTGCAACATAGAAGGTGATCCAAGGGAAGTAACGAGCTGCAATATAGGAGGTGATCCAAAGGAAGTAACGAGCTGCAATATAGAAGGTGATCCAAGAGAAGTAACTAGCTGCAATATAGAAGGTGATTCAAGGGAAGTAACGAGCTGCAACATAGAAGGTGATCCAAGGGAAGTAACAAGCTGCAATATAGGAGGTGATCCAAGGGAAGAAACGAGCTGCAATATAGAAGGTGATTCAAGAGAATTAACGAGCTAAAACATGAAAGGTGTTTCACTAAATATATTAATTATAACAAACTAATATATACAAGGTGATTCAGAAGAAATATTGCTTTTAATGGCCTGATATATGGAACATTATTCAAGAGAACTTCGTCTATTTCGGAGAGTGTAATACAAGATAATTTAGACAAAAACTTATTATATCAACATGATAATCTGTAAGATTATCAATTGTAAGATGATCCATTAAGGATATTGCTTGTAACAAACTAATATATTTTAAAAATTGTATTCAGAAAAATTATATATATATATATAATTTTTAGAGAAAGAGAGAAAGAGAAAACAATTTTTTCTAATGTAATATTATTTTTATATTATAATATAATATTTTATTATATATATATATATATATATATATATAACAACATGAGGTAAAGCATTTGCTATATTGTATTTTAGAATTTAACGTAAAAATGTTTAATAAAGTTACTTAATATAGTTACCCTTTTTTTAAATAGGGTTACAAAGGCAGTGTTAGACTTAACAATACAAAATCTAATTCTTTCTGATAGGGTCTGAAATTGGAGAGCTTCGTATGACCACAATTACTTAATAACACTGTGATAGGGTATTTTTAGAAATGTTTCATATTTTTCATTATCCCTGTACTATTAAATGAAAAACAACTGATACTTTTAAATGAAACTTAATAAAGACTCGCTTGTGTAAATGTCTTTTGCTTTGTGTTTGTCAGAAGTTATTTTGAGAATCGATTTATCCATCCTCTCGCTTCATGTGAATGTTTCCATCCTCTTTGATGTTTTGCTGGTGGAGGCGGATTAAATTAAGATGATCGTTCTTTGCCTGTTTGTTGAAAAGAGATTGGCTTGTTATGCCCTCAAACTAGATTATGTATCGATTGTTAGCTAAATATCAAAGTGATATTTTGAACTGAATAATTGAAAAGGCGTGTATTTCGTTATCATATAACACTTCCGATGTGATAAAAATATATAATAGCCTACTTACTGCGTAACTAATATTGCAGTTTTATGCGTAGATAATCGTTTGTCATTTAAACGTGAAGGCAATTTTTGTGATATATAAGCTATACATCCTTTTATATATATCGCATCATTAGTTTAAACTTTTCTAGAACGTATTCTATTTAATCTGTATTAATATTGAAGGAATTATGACAACTTATTTTTAATATTTGTTTCAATTTATGTTACCAACATTAATTTATACCATAAAATACATTAATTTAGTTTTAGACCTTTCAATAATTAATAATTATTACTCTGAAATAATAAAATTATTTTTTTATGAAACGAAATAAATATAAAGCATTGTATTGTAAATTCGTACAGGTTACAGATAGTCTAAAATATCCGATGTTTATGATAGGCCTGTTTCATAAAATTTCACGAAACCGACAATTACAATATAACATTTCGACAAATTTGTCAAAAAACACAGACATTTTTATGCTTTATAATCAATTGTTTTTTCATAAAGCTTGATAATTGTCCCAAAAAAATGCATGTCATTTTCAACAGGCAATGTCATCTATGTAGCCTAATTTCTAAACAATGAAATCTACGAAAATCAACAAAATACGGGAAACAACAATCGTAAATTACAGCTTAGAACTAAGAAACTAGTGTATCAAGAAAAAAATACGGAACAAGGCAGGAAACAAAAAGAAATACGAAATTCTAAATAGTAAAAAATTAGAAAAAGAATTTTCAAAATAAATATTCTTGTTAGGACGAAACATGACAGACGTAATATAAAATTAGCAATAGTAATTTTCAATGCGACATTAACAGTAATCGAAATTTGTTTGAAGCAATATTGAGCATCATCAAAACATTTATAAAGTATAAAGAACGTAAAACAAGTTTTCAACGGCAATTACATGTTGTAAATGATTCATGAAGACTGGTTAGCGATAAAGTTCTTATTATTTACAATTAATTCTAACCATTAAAAAAGAACAGAACAAACAATATAACATTGACTCATAAGTAAAATAAATTCTACTATCACTTCTGCGATATCACTTCTGCGATATCACTTCTGCGATATCACTTCTGCGATATCACTTCTGCGATATCACTTCTGCGATATCACTTCTGCGATATCACTTCTGCGATATCACTTCTGCGATATCACTTCTGCGATATCACTTCTGCGATATCACTTCTGCGATATCACTTCTGCGATATCACTTCTGCGATATCACTTCTGCGATATCACTTCTGCGATATCACTTCTGCGATATCACTTCTGCGATATCACTTCTGCGATATCACTTCTGTGATATCACTTCTAAGTAATTGCAATCTTGACCTTTCTAAACTGCTCCTAAAAAAATGTATTCCAATATCAACTATATTGTATACATTGTACGCCTCCATATAGTAGTATGGAACTAAGATTTGGCTAAATTGACTGCAATTACCAAAACTATTTCTTCGTGAGATAAAATAAAGCTGGAAGTAGACTTAATTTCTCAAAATCGGTTCATCAAATTTTTCTCAAATTTTAATCGTATATATGAAAATTCATAACTCAAGTTATTTAAAACTAATTTTGAATTTACTATTTTAGGAATAAATCGAAAAAATGAAATAAACACTGATCACCTTCAGCGTTTTATTTTTCATTTTTCATTTTAGATAATAACTTTAAAAGTCCTAATTAAAAAATTCTGATTTTTCTGAAGCCGTGAATGTCACTTTTTCAAATTGCTTCACTGACGGAAAATTCAATCCACTATAACGGAAAAGATACCGAAATTTCAATTATATATAAATATATCTAATCACAGTAGGACAGAGTATCATAAATCACCGAACCGCGAACTCCCTTAAAAAAGAAAACACTCATTCGCACACCATATTTAGTTAAATATCATATTCATAATGATATTGTAACCATCATTAAGACTTGAGATACTTTCATATGAAACATAAATAAAATAATTACCTCAATAAACGACCAATCTGTAAAAAAAACCAAAAGTCTGTAAAGGAATAAGAATAAAAAAAGAAGGAGAAAACTCAACAATGAAAAAGCCATTGTGAATTTAAATGATTCTGGTCTGAACATTTGAAGAAAGAAGTTCAACATTTTAAAACTAAACATCAGTGAAAAAATAATGTAACATCATTTAAACAAATTAAGAAAGCAACTTGGAACTGCACACCAACATTCATTTTATTCAATACTCAACAAAATTCAAGTTTAGAAAATAATATAATTGGTAACATAATTGTAAGCTTTAAAAACGTGGTGAATTATATTTTTAATAATAAATTCAAAATTCCCCTAGTAGCTTTAATCATCAAATTTGAGGGCGTGATTAATCAAAAAAACTTATAAACTTTCTTTTTATAAATGTGTGACAATTTAGAGATTGTTTCAAGAAATATTAAAATATATTATTAAATATACTTTTAAAATATACAAGGAAAATATAAATTAAAAAATTTTATTTTATCTTATTTAAAAAATACAATATTTTACAAAATGTACTACACTTAAATATTTTTTTAATACAAATGAAAAATTTTAAAACCAACCTAAAGTACTACCAGCCTAAATTTAAATTTATCATTTCATTTTGTTAAATCATCAATAAATCGCCTCAAATTTTTCACCAGCACATCAACCATTTAGGTATTAAGTAAAGTGAAATGTTTGTAGGCCTATAGTTTTAAAATTTAATTTTAAGATTCCACAATGAGTTTGTTTTAGTAACAATGGTTTTTTTTGTTAAGTGATTCTGAATTTTAAAACTATTCGAGACACAAACAAAATATAAACTCGAGAGAATATTATAAAATAAAATAAATAAATCAATATTTTTTCAAATCATACATACGTGCAATTAATTTATTTATATCAATTAAAAATAAATTTTAATTTAATTTAAAAATTCAGTTTAATTTTAATTACCAGAATAGTTGCTTCATTTTAAAAAAAAATTAAAAATGGCAGCAAGTTCGAGCTCCTAAATTTAAATCTGAATTAAATCGACTCAGCACTAGACTCACAAAGTTACTAAAAACTATTAAAAATGAATCTGTTGCTAAATATCTGGAAAGTCTTGCGGCAGATAGAGACAACGGAGTCAAGATATGGAAGGCTACAAGATTCATTAAAAGGCCAAAAGTTCAAATGCCACCAGTCAGAAAAAATGACAATACATGGGCTAAGAGTGATAGAGAAAAGGCAGATTTGTTTGCTGAACTCCTAGCTGAGACTTTCAAACCTTTTCCTAGACAGTCAGGCGATGAAAATACTATAGAATCAAATGATCCTGTAGCAAATAAAAATAAGGACGAATACGAAATTCATAACGTATCACATAAAGAACTTATTCATGAAATCAAAACTCTTAAGGGTAAAATAGCCCCGGGTTACGATCTTATCACAGCGGAGGTTCTAAAGGAATTGCCAAATAATGCCATAAAAAAACTTCTTCACTTAGTGAACGCTGCTTTCAGATTAAAGTACGTCCCAAGACAATGGAAGATTGCCGAGGTGATCATGATTCTTAAACCAGGAAAAGATCCTAATGACAAAACTTCGTACCGACCAATTTCACTACTAACAACAATGTCAAAGATTTTTGAGAAACTGCTTTTAAAACGTCTTAAACCAGTCATTGTGGAAAGAAAACTGACTCCTGATCATCAGTTTGGCTTCAGAGACAGGCATTCTACAATTGATCAAGTACACCGAGTTGTACATGTAATAGAAAAAGTCCTGGAAGAACGCAAAATATGTTCGAGTATATTTCTAGACGTTGCCAAAGCATTTGACAAGGTCTGGCACGAAGGATTAATCTTCAAACTTCAGCGTGATCTTCCGGAACAATTTCATCACATTCTGGAATCTTACCTGTCAGAGAGATTTTTCAGAGTTAAACATAATGGAGAGTATTCTGAGTTGAGGAATGTATCAGCAGGAGTACCTCAAGGGAGTGTCCTTGGGCCCGTACTTTACTTGTTGTACACTAGAGACATTCCCAAGAAGTTGATACAATCACAGCAACCTTTGCAGATGATACAACAATTTTGGCGACAGGAAATACTGTGGAAGAGGCATCGAATAAACTTCAAAGAGCAGTTGATAGAGTTTGCATTTGGATGAAGAAATGGAGATTAAAACTAAATGAATCCAAATCAACCTATGTCAACTTTACAAATAGAAAAATCAACCCAATTCCACTTATAATTAATAACCATGTAGTAACTCCAGAAAATTCTGCTAAATACTTGGGGATGACACTGGATGCAAAGCTCCACTGGAAAGAACATGTCAAAAGAAAAAGGTTGAATTAAACATGCAATTTAGGAAAATTAACTGGTTGATAGGGAGAAACTCAGATTTAGACCTACAAAATAAACTGCTTCTATACAAGCAAATACTGAAGCCGGTGTGGACCTATGGAATCCAGCTGTGGGGCTGCACAAAAAATACAAATGTAAAAGTAATTCAAACTTTCCAGAATAAAGTCCTGCGAAGTATTGTAAGGGCTCCGTGGTTCGTTCGCAATGACAGTCTTCATAGGGACCTTAGGATGAAAACTGTCTCAGAAGAAATCAAAAGATTTGCAGAGAAACACAAGCAAAGACTTATACATCACGATAACAAGGAAATAGCTTGCTTATTAGACAACTCTGGCGAGATCCGTCGCTTGAAAAGGACGAAGCCTTTGGAACTTTGCAGTGAGAGTGTATAACTAATCACACATGAACAGAGTGTGTGTTCATCAGGAGTCCATCAGTGGGTGTTACTTCAACAAACAGTGACATTACTATTAAATGTATATTGCTGGATAGGCTTTATTGCCTAGTTGTAATTATGTTAAATAAAAAAAATAAAAAAAAAAAAAAATTTAAAAATTTAATAATATTAGAAAGTGTTCAAAATATTTCAATTTTTAACGTTAAAAATTATTGTCCTCCATAGATAGTACTTGCGAAAATGAGTGCAGGTTCTTAGACAGATGCACATGAGTCCATGCCACATCCTATCATGACGTCACAATTGAGGTTAAAGTGTATCTCGCAATTCTATGAAAGTAACTGCGTCGAAGATACCGGAAAGCCGCCGCTGATAAGCTATTTGCAACTGTAAATATTGCTGAACAATTTCACTTTCGTCTCATTAACACGGCTATTTGCGTTAAAACACTACTCAGTTCTGTTACGCCATTCGTATACCGAACTTGCAACAATGAAACAATTCTGTATTTCGGTGAGTACTGAAGCAAATCATATTTTTTTAAGGAAATAAATTATTATTATTGAAAATATCGTACAGAAAATTACTGTTTGTATCTAATTGTACGATTGTCGCTGTTATTTGATTAGGAATCTTTTATAAACAATAATTAATTACAAACTGCAGTTCTGTCTTATTCGAATCAAAATATTAAAACATTAAATTGTAAAATATTTCCTTACATAAATTTGCGTTTATTAAGCATTTTTGGCAAAATAAATTGATGTGAAAATTCATGCTTTCGTATTAACTTAATACGCCAAAAATATTGGCTACTAAAAGTAAATTCAGTAATACATATTTTTCCTAAAAATATCATTTTCATCTTTTATATCTTTTTAGTAACATCAATTTTTGAATATTCAAAAACCGTCTTTTTGAAAACATTAAACAGTTTCATGCAAGTAAAGGAAATAGGCAGGCGTAATGTTAGGTCTACATGTGACAATTTTTCATAAATATTGATCGCTTTGTACTGTGTAGTTAAAACGGGGAGATGGGTGTGCATAATTTGTCTCCTCTATGGCAGCCATGTGTAATATTGTATTTATATATTTATGTTACATATATATATATATATATATATATATATATATATATATATTTATTTATTTATTTAAAAAAACACTCAGTTAATAGGACATATATCGGCTAAATTTACTTTAATGTATAAAGAATGTTGTTAAATTTTACCTAAATAGAAGTATAGAAGTAATATCACTAGTAGTTCAAAGAACAGCAGACCTCGCCGTATATTCTTAATTAATGTACAAAGGGCTCCACGACAGCGCTTGTAATTCTTCCCGCTAATTTAATTGGTAACCGGTAATACTTACGAAAAAAATATTACTGAATCAACTTTATTTCGAAACTGTATGTATTTTCTCCATGAAGCGATCAAAATTATGACAGGTTTTGCCGTTCAGCCAGTATTACAGGAAATAACCAACAACTATACCCTCAACTTTGATCATAGCCCGCCATCCTCAAAAGGAATTGAAATGGGGAAGAAATTTTACACATGTCTTTAGGGTTTTATATTAGGCACATTCATAATTTCAAAATAATTTAACCAATGTGTTTGATTGAAATTGCGTCATCGTTAGATCAAACTCCGCCATCTTAAAACAGAATTAAACAGAAAAAATGTTAGACATATGTCATTTGGGCTTTATACAAAATATCTTTGTACCGAATTTCAAAACAATTTGTTAATGCTTTTGGATAAAACAGCGTAAACGCCTTATTGTAAAACAGAGGTTGTCATCTTGAAACGGAACTTAATGGGGAAAAAAATCTCACAACATACATCTTTCGGACTTTATACACGTACCTATTTTCAAAACAATAGATCAATGCGTTTGGCTAAAATTGCATAACAATTAAACAAACACACACACAAACAAATGCGAAAAGATCGAGAGGAGACAGTTACTTTGCTTCGCTCGTTCCTCAAAATATGTAGGTAAACATCGAAACTGTAGTAGAAAACCAATTAATTTAAGTGGAAGTCGAAAAATTACAGTACGAAATGAAATCATTTCATCCAAGAAAAATATTTCACAACATTAAGTAATTTTAGAACAACGTTACCGCTTCAAATATTATTAAGCCTAGACAAAATTAAATAAAAATGCATTTCATTAAGGTGTTTCATTAGACTAGAGCTACTATGCAATTTTTAGTTTAACCTATTTCATTTGTACAAGATTTTACAACGAGAGTAATAAAATAACCTCATACATAAACTTGCACTGAAACACTATTTTATTTCTTACGTTCTGTTAAAGTACTCAACGATCAAAATAATCGCGGCAAGCAATTGTCTCGCTGACGTTATAGAAGCTAATTTCCAAAAAAAAATTTTTTATAATTTCATTTTCGCCATCATAATTAGCATATTAGCATCATAAACTTTCAAATTACGTTAAAAATATGAAAATAAACTCTGACGCTGTAAACATAAATGTATTAATTTCAAATGGTTTTGAAAATTCAAAATTCGTATTTATGCAGTTTTTAACGATGATAACGATTGTCAAATCGGATTTCCAAAAATATTTAAGACAAAAACATTATGATTTTTCAAAGATTTAAAATGCCGCTCATTAGAAAATGTTTGGACTAATTTTGTTGGTTAACGAAATTGTCTAAGCTATTAGCCTACCATCGATTCTTATGCCAAGTTCGAATAAAATCGAACCGAAATTTCGAACGTAAGCACACACACACACACACACACACACACACACACACACACACACACACACACACACACACACACACACACACACACACACACAATAATGCATCCAACTTTCCGATTTTACTTACACGAAAACGTGTAGAATATTTATCAAAACTTGTAAAATTATTTTACATAAGCCTACACATTTACTTTTCAAAATAAATTATTACATAACCTATGGAAAGTTCCAAACCGAAACAAATTTTATTAATTCTAACAAACCAAAACTGAAAGAATAAAAATAGAGCCTATTAACAATCAGATATACCAGCGGTTCCCAAATGTGGTTCTTTTTGGTCGAATATGGTGGCCATTACAGGCAATTTAATGTAATCAGAATTTTTCCTGGCGCCGCAAGTCAAAACAGTTTGTTTTGATGTTATTTTTACCCGAATTATAACAAGTATCTTTATCCCCGCCAAAAAAGGTTTTCTGTCTCAGGTCAAACTTTACGTTATTATTAGTTTATCTTATTTCCAAAAAACACACACTTTCATATATCTATATATTATGTTGTTATCTATTTATATCTTCTTAAGTTGTTTGCAATTATTTATTTAATAATCAATCTTCACACACACACACACACACACACACACACACACACACACACACACACACACACACACACACACACACACAATAATGCATCCAACTTTCCGATTTTACTTACACGAAAACACACAGAATATTTATCAAAACTTGTAAAATTATTTTATCAAAACTTGTGAAATTATTTTACACATTTACTTTTCAAAATAAATTATTACATAACCTATGGAAAGTTCCAAACCGAAACAAATTTTATTAATTCTAACAAACCAAAACTGAAAGAATAAAAATATAGCCTATTAACAATCAGATATACCAGCGGTTCCCAAATGTGGTTCTTTTTTCAGGGCAATTTAATGTAATCAGAATTTTTCCCGGCGCCGCAAGTCAAAACAGTTTGTTTTGATGTTATTGTTACCCGAATTATAACAAGTATCTTTATCCCCGCCAAAAATGTTTTCTGTCTCAGGTCAAACTTTACGTTATTATTAGTTTTTCTTATTTCCAAAAAAAAAGCTTTCATATATCTATATATTATGTTGTTATCTATTTATATCTTCTTAAGTTGTTTGCAATTATTTATTTAATAATCAATCTTCCGACTTTCTTTTAAAATTAGATTTTTTTAATTTTTACACAGATTAACAACAAGTCGCAATTTTTATTAGTTAAATGAAAAAACTTGCCTTTTATTACGCACTGAATAATGAAAATTTAAAAGCGAATAATATTTTCTTTGGCGATAATATAAAATATAGGTCTACAATTGCAGCTGTCTTGGTAACATCCGTTTTGAAAGTGGACGGCCATTAGAGTCTTGGTGCATGCAGCTGCTGTCAGGTGTCATTACGCCACGACACGCAGAAGTGCACATTTCATGCCCTTAGATTAGTTTAAAAATAAATTAAACACGTATTTCAAATTCACAAACAATTTATTGAACAGACTTTATTAAAAAAATTAATTAATTATTAATTAATTAATAAAGATGGGTTTGTTGTTCACTACACAACTTCCAAAATGTCGGAATAAAACTGGGTACGGTGACCCCAGTTCTACGTCAGTTTTCGTAAAATATTTACTCTTTATTACCGTGACCACCGAAAAACGAGTTTCGCACAAAGAGTATTATTCTTTTATTGATATCCAAAAATTAGTAAGTTCCATGCTATCGAATTTTGTCTTCAATGTATTGTCGCGATAGAGATTCTCCTTATAAAGAAGTACATTCAGATGGCTCTAAAAGGGTGCTGAATCCAAGTGAAATTGTCGATATTATCTGCTTGAAAGTATTTTTCGAACCATTTGTAGGTGACCTTCAGAAACAAATTTACAACAAATCAACATCGTTGAAAAAAATTGCAAGACAAATCAACATCGTTGAATTTTTTTTTTCCGGCGAAAAACCGTTAGGGTTATCATCGCCGATAACAACAACATCAACATCGTTGAAGATTACAAACTGAGGCAATAGGTGAAAACAATCACTTTTACCGTCTTCATTAATTTTTATTCTTGACTGTAATATTTGTCTGAAAGCTAAAATATTTTCTGTTAATTTAAAATGTCTCTTTGACGAGAGATATTCAACGCATTCAAATTTTCAAAGATATTTGATAAAGGGAAATTATTGATGATATTAATAACATTTTTATTGGAAAATTTTCGTGACGTGCCGAGAAGCTTCGGTCTACAGTTTGGGAACTACTGGCATATACAAATAGGAACTGCCGAAATTAATAAATAATCAAGCAATCATGATTGAAACGGGATAAGTATGACAATATTGCACCCGGCTGAATACAGTACAGAGCGATACAAGATTTCTTTATTTAGGCGAGATCTGTAATAATTTCTTACGAATCAATTATCAACCTTGTTAGTTCCGTAAATCGTCTAATAGTTACTAGATTGCAGCACTGTTCAGCAAAAGTGTGCTTTAAATATTGGCATAAAACTGATTAATTGATCTACGCTATTTGTTTATTCTGCTACACTTTGTCATAACTCAGACTTTCTCAAGTCCAATCAGTGTTGGCCTACAAATAGAATTTTTCAACTAAAAAACAAATACTCTCTCTTTTTTACTTAATTTATACGTAAACTTAGCTTGTGCTAGAGAGCTTTCCCAAGTATTATTTATTACAACTAAAATATTTTTTATATGAAAGTAGAAGTAAATGTATTTTTTAAGCTAAACGCAATGAAGTGAACCATTATAAAATAATTTCTTTCAAAAAAAGGGTTATAAAAGTTTTGATTTGTCTCAAATTTACGAGCATTAAACTACTAACACAAACTGGTAGGCCTACCTTCCCGTAAATTCAACGAATTTGTAATTAACGCTCGTAAAAGCCTTCGAGAAGCACCTTAGTCTACCTTATACCTCTTCATTCTTTCCCGAGTTAGACCTTCTGGCTTCGCCTGCCTGTTAATATTGAAGTTACTGTTTTCAAATCAACAAAATGGTTCTGTTCCAATAAGTTCTGTCGATGTCCCGTTTCCATGCCAGTTCATTTCTTTTCTAATTTTTCTTTACTCCAGCGTGTCCTCGTTCCCAGAAAAGTGTAACATTATTGCTCTGGTTCAGTTTGTTTGGCTTCTGCATGCATTCCAACACCATTAAGGAGCTGGTGAACTCAGAGCTCTAATTCCGCGTGTGGCTATTCTTTTGATGACGATGTTCTTTCCCCTAAGTCGCCCGTCAAGATTCCTCTGCACACACCTACCATTCCTTTAGAATAACACTGGAATATCTTGTTTTGTCCATTGCTTCAAAGTGTTGGGTTTTCGGCCCAGTTCCTCAAGTGTTCTGGGTCCATCTGTGCAGCATATTTCAGATGAAAATCTTGCGCCACAATACCACACTCGCATTAGAAACAAATTATTCAGCATGTCGGATTTCTTATTTAAAGATTTATTAAATAAACCTTCATGACTGTTTCAGTTCATACCGTTACTGATTGCATTGATTCTGTTTGTAACAATCCGTGAAGCACAATCCTCAGACAGGAAGGTCCAACCTTTAAACAGACATCATTCTTCGACATCTGACCATGGTAGACAGCAGCATGATAGACAGCAGCATAGTAGACAACAGCATAACAGACACCGGAGGGAAGAAAATGAAAGCGACCTTGAAACCGCCGATACAATCGTGGGTCGTCCTCTCTTTAGACACCGTCAGTTAGTAGAGGCGAGGGAGCAGAGATGGCGGGAAGCTGAGAGAAGACGTCATGATAAGAATAACCGCAGATACCGTAGATTTATCTCGAACAGGACGTTTTAGAAGATTCATGATGCGACAATGAACACTACACATAATATGAAACTTCTTGCCAATAAAATAATTATTTTATTACACAGTACATAGTCGTATTTCAATATGTTTTTTCCAACTTATTTTATATTTTGTAATTTATATTATCGTTTATATTTTATATGTATACTATACTATTTTATAATATTTTCAAATATATTTTCTATACAATAAAATTTTAAATCCATAATTTTTGTTTTTTATTTTATCCCGCCGACATAAAGAAAGTGAATTTTCAACATTATTTTTATCTTACAACTTTTTGAAAATATGATTTCACTATCATAAGAATTAATAAAATCTGCATGTGTTTCATTTAAGAAAGTTATAACTTTTAGTTTTCAAATTATATTGAAAACGAATCCTGATCACTCTCAGATGCGTTTTCGAATTTTCTATTTAGGCTTATTTATTTAAAACGCAAAAAATTTACGACTACCTATGATAAAAAATAAGATTTTCAAAAAATTAAAAATAAGAAAAATTATGATTTTTAACATTCAGAGTTGCCGTCCTTTTGATCTGGATGATAAATTTGCAAAAGCTATTATCGAAATCGATTGTTTTATTCGAAGTTTGAGTCAAATCGGCATAAAGTAAACTTACAAATTAAACTGAAAGTATGGAAATGAACTCTGATCGCAGTCAGTATCATTTTGGAAATTTTTACGAATTTTTGAAGTAAATTAGGTAATAATTAAGATTAACACTTGGAACAACAATCGAATGTGATCTTGGGAAAAAACCTTATTCAATAAAATCCGTTTAAATGTTACAAAATGACATTTTTTTCAAATGTTAATCTATTATTCGAAAATTTAAAATGCTTATTTATGCCGATTTGATTTTATTTCGACACAAAAATCGATTTTGTACAATTATTCCTTCAGTAAAATTGCAGCAATTTCAAATATAAAAAAAATCGTCTGTGTTTCCTCACACTTTTTTTAAAATTGTCATTTCACTATCGAAATCGGTGTTCATATTTGCCTAATCAAATAAAAATTAAAGATATTTACATTTAAATTTGTGAATTCCAGTGAAAATAAGAAAATGAGAACGATGGCGTTCGTAGTTTATTTCATTTTTTTAATGTAATTTAAATACAAAAGATACTATTGTTAAATATAAACAATATTGTTGTTGTTAAATATAAACAATACTAACAGGATTTAACAAATAATATTATGATTAAGTAAGATTTTTAAGAGAGTGAAAGATAGAAAAGTAATTGTTGGGTCTTGTCTTGCATGATCTCAGTGATTTAAATTTGTGAAAGCGGTGTTTAAATATTGAAAACTAATGCTAACATTAACTTTAGAGAACACAAAAGTCGTCCATTTAGAAATCAATAATGTTGCAGTAATGCTCTCAAATAAAACATAAGGTCGTTACGCCCAAAAACACGATCGGGGAAACAATCAATAAAAATGATTAACAATTGACCGAGCCTCTATTTCAACTTGACCGTTCGGCATTTGGTTTGTATGTTTGTTACGCATGTTGTTACGGTCAAGAGCATTGACCGATTGTTTTAAAATTTTGTAAGAAAGTACCTCCTATAGAGTCCAAATATTTTCCGAATTTACTTCCTTTAAAAAGATAGCGGCCTCTGATTTATAATGACGATTGTACGCACTTTTGGTTAAACATACTGTTTTGAAATTTGGTACGAAGGTGCTTTTCAATTTCTTCCATATCATGATTTAACGAAGACGAGTGTACCAAACGCACTCAACGACTGTTTTGAAATGGCGTACAAACGTACCTTGTGAAACGCCCAAAACAATTTAGTTGTAGTATTTTCCCCAGTCACTACCGTTTCATGGCCTTCGGTTTAACGATGACGATTGTAGTCACTGGCTGTATCCTGTAATACTGGCTGAACTGCAAGACCTATCACTATTTTAACCGTTTCATAGAGAAAGGAGCATAAAATTTACAATAAAATTGGTCTAGTAATATTTGTTTCTAATTATTAAGTTACCGGTTACATTTTACGAGCGCGTCGTAAAGCTGTGGTCAGGCAATTAAAAATACACTGCGAGGCTAGTATTCTTTGAACTACTAGTAATAAGTGTCTCAATTTCTCAAAATCGGTTCTGTATAATTAATAATAATTCATAAATCAAGAATTGTAAGCTGCATGCTCGATTATTTGTATAACTGAAGATTTTTTTAATTTATTTTGTTTATAAAAATAATTGAAGAAATAAAATTCTCGCGAAAGGTTCTCCGTAATTGGGCTCGTGTAGGAATTCAGACTTAGGCTTCTGGGATAAAGTGACGATGTATAACCGATCGAATGGCGCCTAATGGAACGTGAAATGCAGGAGTCTCGAGTCGTACGCTGATCGTTCTGTAGTTTATTGATTACACCTAAAGATCTGTAAATATTTCAACATAAACAACGTGTACGTAACGCATTTGTTAAGAAAACGTGTTTAAATATGGCAAAATAATACTAATATTCATTTTTTTTATTTTATCAAGCGAAAATACCGTTCATATAGAGCGTTAATGTAGAGCATTAATATAGTGCGTTAATATAGAGCTTAATATAGACCGTTAATATAGAGCATATTATAGAGCGTTAATATAGTACGTTAATATAGAACGTTAATATAGAGCGTTAATATAGAGCTAAATATAGAGCGTTAATATAGAGTGTCAATATAGACCTTGATATAGAGCGTTAATATTGAGCTTGATATAGAGTGTTAATATAGAGCTTAATATAGACCGTTAATATAGAGTATATTATAGAGCGTTAATATAGTTCTTAATATAGAGCGTTAATATAGAACTTAATATAGAGTGTTAATATAGAACTTAATATAGAGCGTTAATATAGAGCTTAATATAGAGCTTCATATAGAGCGTTAATATAGAGCGTTAATATAGAGCTTCATATAGAGCGTTAATATAGATCGTTAATATAGAGCTTAATATAGAGCTTAATATAAGCGTTAATATAGAGCGTTACAATAGAGCGTTGATATAGAGCGACGTTTGCCGATAATACAGCAATAATCGTCTATGAAAATGATGGACTATTTCGTTGACGTTTTGCATTTCGCTCAGGTGTAGTTCCAAATAACTAAATAATAATTTTTCTTCCCAATAACCTGTCATTTATTGACTGGGAATGGGATAAAATCTTCCAAATTCGAATTCGTCTCGGACTTACGCCTCTCTTATCTCGTTGCAATATTTCATAAATTTTGCGAAATCCCCTAACTGTTTCCAACATAAACACCACCAAGTAAGTGCGTTCAAAAGTGTCTTTCAGTCCATTTCAAATCAGTGGTATTGTGATATTTTTCCCACTGACGTACAACACTAACAAGTCAGAAATGTTTTACACTGATAAATGTATTTAGGCCTTTTCTATTATGAAATCAATTATTTTTGTATTTATTAATTTAAACTAATTGACTTTACAGTAGTAACACATCAGAAATTGATAATTCTGTATGGTTAATGGGCCAACTTCAATTTGTTTCATATTTCAGTTAGACAATATATAGAACGAGAACAAACAAAAAAATACCTAACCCAGTAGTTCACCGAGCGATAAAGAAGTCCAAAGTTCACGCGCTCTTATCAGCTTTCAGTCTTATACGTAATTGGTTTTTCAAGTTTTTAGCTAACGCTAATTTACCAGTCTATTATAAAACATTAAACAAATATTTATCTATATGTATAGTGTTGTATTTTATATTTGCATTTCTATCTGCTTTCTGTCTATAACTTCATTTTATTAAGAGTTAAGGTTGATACGCACTTCTGGAATTAGCCAAAATTAACTGAAATCATTGGGGCGCATGAAAAAATAAAAAGCTTTTATGTTTTTAATATTGTATTTTCAATTAAAGTGTAACCATATAGCAAAAAAAACGTTAAATGTTTGATAAAACTATACAATCACAAATTCATAAAAAGAAAAAGAAGTTGTACAAATTTATTTGTTTCGGTTGCCTGACTTCTTTTAGCATTTTTAACATTTTTGAAGAGAAGCTTTTTAATGTTACCTTTGGCGAGAGGAACCAATATAAAAATGCTTGCAGAACGGAATAATGTAACCAAAATATGGAACGAACACATGAACTCGTCTCTCTTATCTGTCTCGTTCTTTTTCTTCCTCCTTTTCGATAACAGTACACGCGTATTAGGCTATATGAAAACGTTGTGTTGCTTTGGTTTCGATATTTTTCTTTACTTGAAGAACACGTGCAACCGTTTATAATACATTCGAAATAAATATAAACGTTTATAAAAATTGTTAATATTGCTAGTTTGTAACAACATAACCTGAAACTTGTTATAGGCTATCAGCTGTTCAATAAAATCAGCTGATTGTTACGAATTAATATAAATAACTGATCTTTTACTACAACTACAGTAAATATTAGGCTAGGTTCAATAATTCACCGTCATCCTCGGCTGTGCCGTTAGCGGTGGTATGCATCCAGAGATGAGAAAAAAACATGATTCTCTTTAAGAATAATCTCTACTCACACAAAGATCCTGCAATTATTGGCTGCAGTTATTGGAATTTTCTTGTTGTACAGTGGTTTTGGAACAGGTTCACTCACAAATGGACTTATGGTTAAAAATAAATTCCTTAATTCATGTGAAAAAAATCACCTTGTAGCAAGCTTGTGACATTGAGCTCTCGATGTTTATCCCAAAAATAAGTTTTAACAAACAAAGAGGTTATTTTTACTTTTTGGTAACTTTAGGTGATTAACTTTTGTCCATTTCAATATATTAGGATCTTCTGCAATTTTCTTGTTTTTGAACACTTTCTCAGTGCATGCTTCGATATTTTGAAAATCTTCTACAGTACGTCGGCTCAAAACATAAGGGTTCTTTCCCTTTTTGCATAGTTTAATAACGTTAATCCACTCATTGGACCAATAAATCTGTGAATGTACACTAGATTTTTCTGTTGCTGCAGCCCTCAAGTTACACTCCTTGTGTGCGTGTGCGTGTGTGTGTGAGCGCGCGCGTGTGTATCTGTCTGTCTGTCTGTGTGTGACTTGGATCGAGAAATTTCAGCTCTATTGATTCTACGTAGTGTGATCTTTGATGGTGTAAAGCAGCACCCCATCCACAATGTGTTACGGTTTTGCCCAATACAACAATCGAAATACAAATCAGTTGTTTGCAACTTAGAAATAAATACAAGATAAACCTATTTAAGTATGTTGCTACCCCATATGATTACCTTTCCCGTTACTCTCACCCCAAACACTGTAATATTCTCGTTCATTTCCAATTTCATAAATTATGAAGTTGAAAGTAGTAAAATTTCTTTTGTAAAACATAGGTTTCTTGAATTCGACAGACAGTTTAATGCTGCTTGTAAATCAAAATTATCTATAACAACAGAGGAATCGTTTTGAGCCAATAATTTATCGGCTTCTTTCTCAGTATGTACATAAACAGTGCTACTCTTAAAATAGGCTCCAGTTGGTCGGATGTAACCTGTGATGCATCACCATCAAAGCTTGTAGTTCAGAATCACGTCGGTTTTTGCAGTATTTACTTATAATCTGGTTATATGTAGACTAATAATAAAAATATCATTAAAGGGCAAGTTAGGCCTAAGTATGTAGTGGACAAATTTTGTTGTAAAAATTAGTTCTTTTCGCTGAAAATTATCCCTTACACGGATTCATCAAGTTCTAATTTATCGCAAACGGTATTAGGCTACACATTGCGTCATCTTTGCGGCCTTCACCATTCTCATAAACCTCAATAAAAACTCATATGTTGTCATAGTTAAAACATATAATAAACACATTATTAATATAAACTGTATATTGTAAGCTTTAATTATTTGTATTGTTTCCATAACTTTCATAGTCAGAACCATCGGGATGAATATGAAAAGTTGCAGGAGTCTCTGGTAGTTCTTCATCCTCGTAGTGATACACTTCTGAAATCATACACAACTATTATTAAGCTAATATAATTTAATTTGCTTTTTAGAAAGCGTTTTGGAGCTACCATCAAAATAAGAGTTAATCATTGAACATATGGAATTATAGCTGATCCTGGCTTATATACGTTTCACTATTTTAAGGGTATTAAAAGTAAACCCTAACCGTTATTAAAAAATATGATTTTCTTACTGCAAAGAGTATATTAAATAAGTTGCACATACAGATGGAAGTTAATGTAAGTAAAAACAGAGATTTATGTTAAAACAGCGTCAACCGAAGGTCAACAAACGAGGGCACTCAATTCAAGTGATTGACGAAATATGGAAAAATGTTTAAGATCAATGAAGAACTAGTAAGTAAAGTAAGAAGAGGGCCCCACCTTGTATGTAAGCCAGTAAGGAAGAAATGATTAAAGGGATAGTTAAGAACATAAATGGACATATTTTGACCAACACATTAGGTGATTTTTTTTAAACTCAAAATTAAGAGTAGCTTACATTACTTTAATGTATTTTTTTCGATATTGGTTTATCAAATTCTGTCTCGAACTGGTAAATTAATTTTTATTTTAATTGATAGGCTACACTGGAAAATTTAATGTTCAAAACAATATTTGTTAAGCTTAATGCATATTAAAAAAAACTCTTTTGTGTTCACTGTTTTTGTCGATTTAGTCGGTGGTTTTATGAACGGGAACGTTTAAGGAGGTAATTAATATTTTAGATTCATTTAATCAAACTTAACTAAAATCATTAGAAAAGCTCTTAAAAAACTTAACCAAAACTATTATTATTATATAGAAGATAGGCCTAATATACTTGGAACAGGATGAATTTATCTACAATTATCAAGTACTATTTTTATGAGTTATGGTTTTTTACCAGAACATATTTACTTTTTCTGGTTGTAAAAATTTTGTTAATTTACTATATCGAATTTAAAAAATAAACTATTTTTAAATTAATTTTATTGTAAAATGCCAGTAGGCATAAATAGAAAGGTGTGATGTATACGCGACAATTTCAGCTGTACAGAATCAATAAATTGGAATATGATATTTGAATGTAACAAACGCAGTCATGTCACGCTATCAAAAATTACTGACCGTAAAGTTGGACAAACTGTTTGCTGTTTAAATGTAGAGGCATTCGTAAACTTTGAGGTTTTATACAGCTCACGCTCGAACAAGAACCGTTCTTTAGAAAGTTTATTTATAATAGCTGAATATGTATTATATTACAATATAAAACTACCACAGAATTCGATATTTTCATAAAGTAACTTATTACCGACTAAAAAAAAGTGTAGAGTAAAAATAAACTTTTATATTTCTGTAGTATCAAGTATCATTGTGCATTTTACATAGATGCACTAATTATTAAAATTCATTTTAAAGAAATGTATATTACAGTTGATGATTTGTTGACAGTTTGATGAGACTATACATCCCAACATTCTTCATTGTATGCCAAATGTCTGGTTCTTCAATATTGCCTCAATCAGTCTCAAGTCAAGCTTGTCACTCCGTCGTCGTTTGGATCTCTGAATAGTCCAACCAGTGATGGCGAATTGACCGGCGCAATTTTTATAACTCTATTGTTGTCCATTCTATTAATATGGAGCTTTCACATTTTTGATTGCCCACCCAGTCAACAATAATGTAATAGCCCACCCTGTCTGAAATGTTAATTGTATCACCACATTTCTCACACAAGTGGGGTTTTGAGTTTGTTTAAGTAAGAAAATACGATTTTTCTTTATATGACCTAAAAGACCAATCCGTTCTTAACAATTAAAAAAACAATGAATTATGTTATTTAAAATTTACAAGTTTTATTGCTATTTTTATTTTTATGGTCCGGCCTTTCAGTATTTTTAATGTAGTCTACAGTAAGATAAAATAAAACAATTTACTAAAGTAATAAACAAATTGAAAGAACTGAACACTAAAATTGTTCTTGTAAGAAAATAAATAGCAACTTGAAATATAAATTAATTAACTAAATATACACAATAATGTCGCAAAAACATAACCTCTGTAATTAAATGCAGTTCATACATAATTCGATTGAAACAGTTCTAAATCTAATTCGATTACATAGTTCTAAATCGATTATATCGATTTAGAAATGTTTCTTTATTTAACAGGAATGATATATCTGTATACTAGTGCCATCTAGTAGAGGAAACTATAACTACGTGCAACTAAATAGGGTAACGACGGTCCTAGCGACAGTGTTAAGTACTAATAGATCGGCGTTATCTTGACTAAAATGGGGAAAATAAAATATTTATAATACTTACCTATTAACTGTAAAGCCAACATTATAAGGAAACCTAAAATGGAGAAGAGCAAAGAGAGAATCCCCGAGCACTGCGTTCTGACTTTGCGTGTCAGAACTTCATAGAATGTAATGTAAAGTATAGTCCCAGCTGCAAGACCTTGTATAACAGCTACTACAGCAGAGTCTTCCGGATTACCGCTCGAGCTGAACATGCCCAGTAGCATGCCTAAACAAAGTACGTTGATTATAAAGTACACTCGATCGAAGAAAACATATTTATATTAGCAAATATATCGATAAATTTCCTGAACTGACTAAAACTGATTCATAAAACTATTCCGAAGAAACAAATGTTACCGTAATCGATTTAAAAGATATATCTTCCTACAGACGTACAAAGATACGCAAATTATCCTTGTAAAATCCAGTTTGTTGCTCTCACGGGATCGAAAGACGAAATAATCACCAAAATTTAAAATCGATTGTTTACTATCACCACTTTTCTACTCGTATAATATTGAGTAATACCAAATAATTAATCACAAAAATTTATTTTTCATTACCTTGGACACATTGTTATCCAGGAAAATCCGCTGAGACATTCTAAAATGGCAACTATTCAAAATCATTAAAGATTAATAATGTTTTACCTTGAAAATTGTTTATACTATCGTAATTTTCACTAAGATCTGTTGTAATTTTTCAAATTGAAAATACTAAAGTAATCCCGTTATAGTTCAGCGTTTTTTCTTTTTTTTCTTCTTTACAGCTAAACCAAAATGTCTTATAGGCCTATTTATTATTTAAAAATTTATGAATATTCGATTTGACCAAAATCTGTGGAACTATTTAGAAGAAAAAATATTTTTTAGTAACTCATACAAGTTATTTTGAAGCGATAGCGAACTCTTTGTTTTGTTTGGTTATTTAAAAGCTACATTTGAACAAAATTTATAAAAATACATTAAAATCGATTTTGTAATATAAAATTTAATTTTTCTTAATTTATAAATGTGTGTTTATCAAAAAAGCTTACAATTATTCATAAACTATTCCGAAAAAACTTAAGAAATTTTACCGAAATCGAAAAAAAAATATATTTTGCAATCATACACAGATATATAGAGAAACCATATACAGTCATGTATATCCTTGTAAAACCCACATTTTTTGCTCTCAAAGACATCTAAGAAAAGAATTGATCTCAAAATTTCAAATCGATTTTTTATGATCACAATTTGTTTACTCTTATAATATGCTTGTGCTTCGAAAAAGTGAGAAAATAATACCTAAAGGTGACACAAGTGATGATGTTATTAGAAATATAAGGACATAGGCCACATTGACATCGGAGGCCATCATGTGTAACGAGACGCTGAAGAGTAGGATGCATTCATGAACTGAAGTAGCTACAAACATGAACCATACATTGGCCGGGGTCTCTAAGAAGCCCAAAGCAAGGCCTTCTATGACCGAGTGGCAGGAGAGTCCTACAGCCAAGACCAGCCTACGAGGTCCGTAGGAAATTTCACTTAGTTCTTTAATGCTAATAGACAAGGAACTTTCGTCATCCAGTTCGGGTTTTACCTATAAAATAAAAACAACAGTAAATGTTGGTTTCATTATTAGACATCACTTTTTTATCTATGAGTTACTTCAAGTTCGTATAGAAATAATACCCATGCACAATGAAAGGGATCGTGTGCATGCGATGTGTACCACGCAACTCCAGGAAGAATCGTGGATGACGTTCAGGAAGCGGAAGTCGTCCTCTAGAAGTATAAGTAATTCTAAGTAATGTTACTAATGTCTTTTACTTTTGTTATTTGTTGTACAAGCCTCAAATATAAATAGGAAAAACGAGAAACTAAACTACATCTCGAAGTATGGACAAAATATACGAAATTTAATTTTTATTTTCACAAAACCAGTCCAAAATTGTATTCATAATGATCACCAAATCTTAAAAAAAATCTGAGAAAACACTTTCAATTTCTCAACATATCTCTCTCGCGTCCTTGGTTACATGTTACCTATAAATTCCATAAAAAGTGTGGTTAGACACTTTCTTACACTTACCTGAGTACTATACCCAGAAAACATTAGTATTATTTCATCGACGAAAAATATGAGAAAAAATCCAGCACATATTAGTAGCTCAGTGATCGGAAGTTTATGGTTTGGCATCGATTCAGACAAAATCTCTCGGATTTCTGGCGCTAAATGAATGAAGCATGTTGCTAACAGTACACCGCTCGCGAAGGAAAGACAGCAGGCCACGGCCACCTCGATCTATAAGAGAAGAAATATTAGTAACTCATTGATCGGAAGTTTATGGTTTGGCATCGATTCAGACAAAATCTCTCGGATTTCTGGCGCTAAATGAATGAAGCATGTTGCTAACAATACACCGCTTGCGAAGGAAAGACAGCAGGCCACGGCCATCTCGATCTATAAGAGAAGAAATATTAGTAACTCAGTGATCAGAAGTTTATGGTTTGGCATCGATTCAGACAAAATCTCTCGGATTGTTGGCGCTAAATGAATGAAGCATGTTGCTAACAGTACACCGCTTGCGAAGGAAAGACAGCAGGCCACGGCCATCTCGATCTATTAGAGAAGAAATATTAGTAACTCATTGATCGGAAGTTTATGGTTTGGCATCGATTCAGACAAAATCTCTCGGATTGTTGGCGCTAAATGAATGAAGCATGTTGCTAACAGTACACCGCTTGCGAAGGAAAGACAGCAGGCCACGGCCATCTCGATCTATAAGAGAAGAAATATTAGTAACTCATTGATCGGAAGTTTATGGTTTGGCATCGATTCAGACAAAATCTCTCGGATTGTTGGCTCTAAATGAATGAAGCATGTTGCTAACAGTACACCGCTTGCGAAGGAAAGACAGCAGGCCACGGCCATCTCGATCTATAAGAGAAGAAATATTAGTAACTCAGTGATTACAAGTTTGTCTTTAGTACACAGTGAGATAAAACATCTCGGATTTCTGATACTAAATGATTGAAGCATTTTCCTAAAAATACAACATTTGCTGAAGAAAGACAGCAGGCCACGGCCATCTCGATCTATAAGAGAAGAAATATTAGTAACTCAGTGATTACAAGTTTGTCTTTAGTACACAGTGAGATAAAACATTTCGGATTTCTGATACTAAATGATTGAAGCATTTTCCTAAAAATACAACATTTGCTAAAGAAAGACAGCAGGTAACGATCAACTCGTTCTATAAGGAAAGGTAAGTTAGTAACTCAGTGATTGTAGGCTTATATCCTTAGCATCAAGTGAGGTAAAATATCTTGCATTTCAAACAATTTATAGCATCGAAAGGTAACTTAATCTGCGAGAAAAAATTATATATAGCTTGAAGTCTGAAAGTCAATCACTTTGCACTGAGTCTTCTGAGTTCTCCAAAGCACGAGTAATACTTGATCAACCAATTATAAAAAGATAGGTCGATCTTTCTTGTTTCTTATCCATAGCTTCGGAATCGATTTGTTTATTTGGGGGGATTACATGCTTTGTTAAACCTCTTTACAATATTGGAATGTTTGTGCAATATTTAAGCACCAACTAATACACCGGTATGAGACACAGCATGTATTTTTTGGAAACATAGAACTAACATTTCATTATAATAAACAATATCAATTTTGAACTAAACAACGTACCACATATGTGTAATAGGCTATGTAGAAGTTAACAGGAAGGTGATATGGAGAAGTTGAATTTATTTTACCGATGACAAATAGTAAATAGTAAGAAAGAGAGAGAGAGAGAGAGAGAGAGAGAGAGAGAGAGAGGAGAGAGAGAGAAGAGAGAAAATGAATACGACGAGCCTGTGAAGATTCACAATAGGCAGGAAATGAAGCCAAGGTAAGTGGGAAAACTTCAGAACTTCCTTCCATGATCATACGAGGATATTGTATGTATATCTTTATCTGTATTTCGTATTGAAAGGAAGAATACTGAATTACCTTTATAACTGCAGTCAGTAAACATCCCATCCTTTACGTGTTCAAGGAAATAAATACAAGAACTTATTTCCTTATTTTGAACTAAGAAGATTCAACATATAAAGCACTACGTTTTAAATTTATGTAACAATTAACTCTTGCGAATGTTGGAAAAGGCAGTAATTAATATGAAAAAAGCGACCAGTGATATAAGCCTATACTGGAATGTTTGAAATAAACGGTCACACTACCCTTTATACCTGCAACTGGCGGGTCATTAACCTACCCCGGGCCGCGGACACAGACCACTAACAATTTTCATTTCTATTTCTCACTGCATAGGAAATGTGTTTCGTGATATCTTGAGTTTTCTATTTCTCGAGGTATGTGTCCCTCTTTTATTAATGTGACGCATAATTTGAATCATTTTTGCCGTATTTGAATGATCTTACATGTTCTTTAAACCTAGACCTAAATTTTTCGTCCAATTTTTAGTCTAAATTTTTAAATTTAAATTAAAGGGAGAAAACGTAATAAATGAACAGATATTGTCGCAAGCAGATATTACGTTTAAAAATCTACAAATTTTCAAAAATTAACAGGAGGGACGACCGTTGAAGAGAAAGTTTGAAAGGTGCCAATCAGAAGCGAGCGAAAACGTATGATTTTAAAGAGCCAATCAGAAGCGAGCAGTCAGTTTTAATGTATACGTGTTGAATAGAGGAGGGGTACGAGGTGGAGATAGAAAATTATAAATAGGACGGGCCATAATATTGGTGACTAGTATAGATATAGTTTTTGAAGATTGAGGTTTTCCGAAATGCGTCAATGAAAGTAGATTTGACGAAACTAGGGAAGGCATATTATTATACTGAACATAGTGACAATAATCCTAGCAGAAAAGAAGAAGAATTCCTAAATTATATAAATATTTTCCTTATTTTAGCCAGACCAATCACGAAAATGTGATAGGAATCAGAATCATTAATAATGAAAATAAGTCAAAATAATGTTCAACAAAAATAATTCACGTCCAGCGGAACGCTTTTGCTGGTATTACGGCCTCCTCCTCCCCACTCTACTGGTGCAAAGAAGGGGTTCTTTGTTGACGCTATGTGGCCGCTTCTTCACTGGTCGCTTTCTTCGCGACACCAATTAACCAACTATGGAGCCAGAACAGGTAACAACAAAATCCCCGGCGGTAGAAGAAGAACTAGTTGAATCGAAATATTTTACTAATTAAGTTAAAATCATTGTAACACTAGCATTTCAAAAAGTAAACAATTTCTATGTTTAAGGAATAAACTATTGTAATTTTTCAAAAATACATACCTTAGTACAAATAAGAAAAAAGTCGATCATTCTATAAAATTCGATAATCGATGAAAAACGGCAATCAATGTTTTTTTTAGTCTTTTATTTGCATTACAAATTGTTTACACTAACGTAAGGCAAGGTCATACTGAATGATTGAATAATTTCAGCTTAAAATGGTAAGTATAGTTTGGGACATAGGGTACATATTATATATATATATATATATATATATATATATATATATATTAGTTGTATTTGTTCTCAGATGAAGTATATAGCCAAACGGACTTTAACTGTTAGGCCTGAAAAAGTCATGTAACAAAAATTTTATGACAAAATTTTAAAGACAATGAGAATACTTGCTCTGTATAGAGAGATATGTAATAAAAGTAACTTAATAAAAGGGTTTCATAAACTCTGATCACCGTTTAAAATAGATCTTGAACTGAATAAATTTGAACCAAAGGTACCAAGTTTGATAATTTTTACGGTTTTTTTCACGTATTACAAAATTGATTATTGGGCTGTAAGAATTATAAGGAAGGCAGGCCTATGTATGAACTAGTTACAGTAGAGACCTCTTAATAAGCCTAAATCAATCATATCAGTGTATTAATATCATAAATAGTTACATAAATAATTACATTTAGTCTATTATTCATTTGTGTCCACTTAGGCCTAAATAAATTATTTGTAAATAAATTAATACCTATTATTACTTTTCGAATCAAATAGTACAATATACTACCTTATTAAATATTGTAACTGCATTTGACAACAAATTTAAAATATTTTACAATATTAAAATTCCGTAGGTAGGCTACTTAGAAAATAGTCATTGGGCTCTCTGCCATTACTTAAAATAAATTAAAAATCTTCTTAAATCTACAATTTCACTACCTGCTGTTTATGTAATGGGCTTTTTGTTTCTCCAAAAAACCGTTTCTTCATTGAAATCGGAATAAAACCGGCACCCATACGAAGTGTTACAAGCAGTACAAGTACGACGATCTTCGTAGCCAAAACGTCCATTTTCCATTGTGCGCGATGGACAACCAGGAGGCACTCCGGCAATACGGACTATTGATCTCACCTGACGAATAACACCTTCAATTACGATTTGCTGACAGCTAAATGACAGCTAAAAAATTGATAAACTTAGGCATATCAACTGTTTCTTAACTGACAAAGGGGTTTAGCAAATCATTTGAAATAAAATCGAAAACAGATTTTTTTTAACAAAATAACCTACAATTCATATATTTTATCAAACAATTATTACTTTATATCCAACAATTAATATACTGTGTCTTCGTTTTCTTTCAATCATAACGAGAATAAGGTTATGGAAGAATAAGAAAGCATAGAGGAACAAATTTGCAAATACAGTATAACCATAGCAAACATTTCAATATGGTTTTACAACATCTAAAAATAGATTTGGATTTTTGGATTTTTCTTCAAAACAGTAATAGGCAATTATCGATATTTTGATATTTTATGTAGCTTTTGTTATAAAAATAAATTAATATTCTATCCTATAAGCTCTACAGTTATAATAAGGAGCCAAAACATTATACGAAATCAAAGCAAAACCGGAATGGTATATCGTTCTGGGAGAGCAGCACACACCCAAAAACAGGCTTAGAAATCGAAAAAGCGACCACGATAGGTGAACGGCTAAATTTTGTCTTATTTTATGTTTTTGGGGTTGTTGAATCGGAATATAATGTTTATTTTTAAACAAGGGGGAAATGGTAAAAAAATAAAATTTTAGCGAACTGCGAAAGAATAAAAAATGTTTAATGCAATTTTGAATTTAACTCGTCGAAACATTGTACATTATAAATATTTCTTTTCCAAAATTTTACTCCATGTACTTTGGAGTTTTTTTTAAAGAAAATTGGATCCCTTTGAAATGTTTAAACACATTTAATCGTAAATTATGCTTTTCAACATTTTTAGACCAAACATTCTTGACTTGTAATGTTTTCTGGACAAAGTTGAGTGACGAATTTTCGAGTTTCAAATTTTAACCTCCACAGTATTAAAATATAAGGTATGGCAAAGCTTTTTGGAAATTTTCAATTAAAAATATGCAGTAGCAAAAACGTTACATAACTTTAAAATATCGATATCAGTTGCTAGCGGGGAGCTCGCAGTCCGTAATAGTCATGACAAGCGTGGAAAATTACAATGTTTACTCTAAATGGATATGTACTTTCTCAAATTATTATTTTCTTTTGTACTTTTACACTTTAAAGCTAAATTAATATGTACCAAAAACATTACGATAAACATAATATCATTTCTTAATTTTTATGCAACAAAACCAATTACCTATGTCTTTACGAGTTACATTAATTAACAAAAAGTTTGCATACATTATTTACGATTTTTTAATATTTTGAATATATTATTGTATCATAAATAAATTAAAAGTATACGGTTTCGATTGTGATAAACGTATTCCATTTTTTTATTCCGAATGTGCATTCATGCGTTTACATAGTCGAAAACTTGGGTTCCTTTGCAAGTAACAACCTATTCCAGTGCACTAATATTCGTGCAAACATGGCTTGCTGAATAAACATATTTGCTTTAGTATTAATAACAATTAATTTTATATCTGAATGTAAATTGCGGAATACAATTTATATGTGTAAGTATATACAATTTATTATTTCTAAAAAATGTCAAACCACCTGTAGGCCTATGCAATATATATTTACAAATTTTATAAAAAAGAGAAATAAATAAATATAGTTTTTCATTTCATTAATTCTTTATCATGAATATCATTTGTCTGACTTAAAAGAAAAATTGTAAACGTCTATAAAAATAAATTAAGATTAGTGTTATTAAGATTGTAATTATGTTTTAAATCAATGGTTTGTTTATTATTTTTATAGATTTTTTTTTATTTCTATCTCCTGTGTAAAATTTAAGTGTTGTGTTATCTGTAGGCCTAAATGTAACGATTCATGTTGGAATAACCTGGTAACAGAAAATGAGAAAAGAAAGGAATGAGTTCTGTAAATAAATTTTCTCGTTTACTTGTATTTGTAATTCAGTTATATTTATGCAATTTATACATAGGCCTATACTTTTTTAATATATTTCTTCTACTTTTGCAAAATACAAAATTATAAGAAGTTATAAAGATTTTTGAAAAGACTATATTTAGGCCTATCTACATCAACATCGCTTTGTGATTTGACACGCTCACAGCCGATATCGTTGTTTAACTTTTTTGCTACTGCATCTTTAGAATTGAAAAGATTCCGAAAAAAAACTTTTTCATACCTTATATTTTAATACTGTAGAGGTTAAAATTGGAAACTCGGTAGTTCTTCACTCAACTTTGTTGAGAAAACATTAGAACTCAAGAAATCGTACTAAAAATGTTAAAAAATTGATTAAATTTGTTTAATCATTTCGGACAGGTCTCATTTTCTTCAAAAACTTTAAAGTTCATGGAATAAAATTTTGGAAAAGAAATATTTATAAACAACGTTGGGACGAGTTGCAGTAAAAATTGCATTAAACATATTTTTAGCATTTATGATTAAAATTTCATTTTTAACCACTTTCCCTCACTTCTACATCATATTCGGACTCAGCAACCTCAAAAACATTAAATGAAATCAAATTTAGCCATTCACTTAAATTTGAATGGCCGTGGTCTGTGGTGTACTACTTGAGGTTGCTGCTCGCCTATCATTGTTGCCATGGTAACCGATTGTAAATAATGTTGTATTTACTTGACGGTTTGACGCGTCTCTGGTTTTATAGTTGGTTCAAATAATTGTGGTTGTACTGTAAGCAATTTTTTTTTTTATTTGTAAGTTTAAAGAAAATTTTCATACTATATATTTTTTTTTTAAATTATTGTTTGTGTATTTATATTTAAATGCACATAAACCAAATATTGTGTGTCTGCAACAATTAATTTACATAATAAGGTGTTCATATTTATCAATTAACTCCTTGTAAGTTTGTGTAACTAATATTATTATTCTAACTACCTATGATTTATGATAATCTGTTAATTATTTAAATATAAACTTTTTCAAAACTATTAGAAGTGATTGTATTGATCTCCTTGCAGTATTTTAACATTAAAATAATTAACTAACCTCAAATTGTTTTAACTAATAAAACAATAAACCAGTTTATTCCTAATAAACCTGAATAAACCAGTTTATATTCAGTGGCTGTTATATACCTGTTTTATATTCATTTAATTAAAAAGACTGAAACATTAACTTATATATTACTATGTCATTCATTGAACTTTTCATTCAAGCCTATTATTAGGGGAACAAAACTACTTGTAATATTAGCAAAATTTACAATTAGTAATTGTTACATATTAACTAATTTACTCTAATACATGTTTTACTTAGAAATCGGTATGTGTACACCAAGTCGTCATATAGCCTAAAAAACACTGTATACATAATAAAATCAACTGTTAAAAATATATATAAAAATTCAAGCCTAATTGAATACTAAAATTAAAAAATGCTAGTAATTACAAGTACCAAATGATGTTTCTCTTTTGAAAGTTGGCCTACTTGTTTTTTTTCTGAGTAATACTAAAAATATTTTTTCTGAGTATAATAACTACCTATTATACAACAACAAATCTGATGTTTGTAATTCTTCTGCTATCTACATAAAACAAATTGGATTAGGTTAGTAGTAGCCTAATTTGTCTTAATAGTTTTAGTAATCTTATTTACTTAATGCACACTATATGTAACATACTCTTTTATTACTTAACCCTTTTATTACACACACACTAATGAAATAAGTGTGTTTAAGAGTACAATATTAAGTTACAAAATATATATATATATTTTTTTTAATAGAACTACCATACCTGCTTTTTCCTACTTTACACTAACCAAGCATGGTTTAATATGCTATTAGTTTATTACACAATTCTTTATTTTCAAAATCACTAAGTTGTCAATTTTTTAGAGCACAAATTGGTGTTTTAACCATATTACATAGAAAAAACTAGTACTCTCAGGGGAAAAGTGTGAAATTTATCTTCACGCCATTTTAGATTCGCCATTTGCTGAAACAAAAATTGATAGCATAGTAATTTTTTTTCAGAAATATCCTTTCAATATATGATATATTTGGCTATTACCATGTGTATATTTTGTCTTTGCACAATATGTAGGCTAACATAAATTAATGTTATATTCTGCTATATGTATTTATTATATTTATTGTATATTGTATGCTTAGGCTCTGAAAATTCTGAGAAATAATTTTGTTACCATCCTCAATATTATTAAGTTAAATGGCCTATTTATCTTACTGTAACACTTTTTAGACAATAAAAAGATATAAACTATAAAAAACCAAACCTGATAGACTGAAAACCTGGTATTTTTCTAGATTTTAATGACTTACAAAACTTTGTTTTATATTTACACTAAAGTGCTTTTTTATTATTTTCTTAGAAATATTCTTATAATACTGTGTCTAGCTTGCACCAATATTTTGTTTTATGTTTAGATCTACTCAAAAATGTCTATTTATTATTGTTTTTATTAAATAAAACCAAAGATACTTGTTTTTAAATCTAACCTAACATAAACTTAGAAAACATTTGAATATTAAAGTTTTTATTTTATTAGAGCATTTTAAACTTTATTGTTAATCTTTATTTATTAGCAATTGTAAATACAACAAAACTGATATGTACAACTCTGTACGAAATTGAGTAGATTGTTTAGAATCACTCTGTAGTTAGAATCTAATGCTTACTCAGAACAATTGTGTCAAAGGTAGTTTATTGTTTTCACTTTAAGTTATACTCTTATCAAAATAAAATATGTGTTTCCTTTGCTTTGATTAGACAAAACCTTTTTCATTGGAAAGTTACTGTTTTGAGTATAAGGCAAGGTCTACTTAAATATTATATTGAGTTCGTTAATTTTGAATACCTATTTAAAATATATATTTTGTATATATAGTATATAAATATAATATATAAAATATAATAGTATTTTAGGTTATTTAGTTTTTATTATTATAGTTCTTACTGTCTTTCAGATAAAAACAATTTATAGTTAGCTAACAGTCATGTTGTATGGATCATCACCACCTCTACCGAGGCCCCCAAAACCTGGTGCTGGAGGGGGTAAACCTATAGGAGACAGAACAGTTAGAGGATCTGGACCATATACTATTGGTGTTGTAAGTATAAGTAGCCTATTCTGCTTGTTGATATATAGCACAGTTTTGTTTGTTATATGTATGGGGAAATAACTATATCAGCTTTAAATGTAACTAGCACATATTACAAATATTGCGAAAATAATACAAGTTTTAAGTTTTTGTGCACATAACCTTGGTAATTTTCCAACTCATTAAGTGTTCAAGTTCTAGTAATCAGGCCAGGACTGGCTTCTATAAAAGGACAGTGAAACTGCCTCTGTAGAAAAGTGTAGAGACCTATAAAAAATATGTTTTCCTGACAAAAACAATAATTTTGTGTTATTGTTTTAGATTGGGCCACAACCAGGAAGTAATTGGCAGAATCGAGCATTAGAAATAGAGCAACGGAAAGAAGCAGAAATTTCAAAGTCAAAATTGCAAGCACTCAAGTTAGATAGAAAGGAAAAGGTCCTGAATGAATTTGATCAAGTTACATCAAAAAAGAATGTAATCGCTAAGATAAAAGAACAAGTCGATCAAGCACTGAGAGCCGTTGATAAAGATGTAGAATGCAGACGTACAAAGTTAGTGTTTACTTTATTATTTATTGTCTAGTACATAATGATTTGCAGAAAAAAGTCATTCAGGAATAGTAACTGCCACCAATTTCAATTTAGTCTTAGCCTTTGGTATTTCAACACCCTTTTCAGGCCAGTTCAACTGAAGTCCACTCTCAAGTAAATGCTCAAAGTTTTGTTACATTTTACTTACCCTTCTATTAATGAATCTTTGGCTAATGCAATCAGTTTTTATTGTATACCCCATATAAAATTTACACATATGTGTATTTTGTTTATTTAAAAGTAATTAAATTTATTTTAAATTTTGTGACTGTTGTATGGTAATTTCTTCAAAAATAAATACTTTTCAATTGAATTTCTATTGGAAAAGTAGTTATTACTGTAATACTCAAAGCATAATGAATGGTGAACCAATCACCTTTAGACTATGTTTTGAGTTGTTATTACAAATTTTATTTTATATAAATAGTACTAGGCATGATTTATTTAAGACAAGTGCTGCTACTACTCTATATGATGCGCTAGGTTTACCCTTTGATACATATAAGACAAAGCTTCTTCAGCCTAGAAATGTCCTGAATAGATTGCCAAAGTATCTTTGTTTAGTAGAGAGTGGCATCCTCATTATGTAAAGACACCTCTTTTCATTGGGTTAATGATTATGAAAAAATAGAAATTGTTTTACTATAAATCTGAGAAATCAGCTTCAGAGACTTACGAATGTTTCAGAGATTAATGTCTGAGCAAGTCAATTATTTTTATTAAGTTTAATGTATTCAAGTATTGCTGTGAAACAGCTGATGATAATTCCCAGTCTGCCCAGCCTTCAATTTCAAAAACCATCTAAAACTGTGTGTGAGTTCACAATTTAGCACACTCTGACTAAAGACTTTGGATTAAAGATAAAGATCAGATGAACTGATTGTAAGTTTTTACATGATACAATTAATTTTAATTGAAGATTTGAACAAAAGTTGAGTATCCACATATTAATTCCAAAATTTTTGTCAGATGAACAGAAACAATACCACTTGAAGTTTCCCAAGAACTTCCATAAATTGGGCCTGAACAGACCCTAGACTTATTAACCCTTTGCCAACCTTAACGCTCCAAAGCGCTCGAAATGTAAATGTCCACTGCTTACCTAAAACGCTCTAAAATGTTCGTGCGCATAAATCTATTGCGTAATAACGAGGAAAAAGAAAATATTTGTTTTCTGACATGATCGAATTGCTAAGCAAGCATGCCTGCACAAGTATAAATACAAATCACACTTGGTGAATGAGCTGATGGCAATGTTTTCATCTCGTAAGCGTACAGGCAGAAGTTTACAAAGGTACAGAATCTCCTAAAATCCTTCACACCCTATAAAAAATATTAGGCTTTGCAAAAGTGTGTGGTGCTATGTGTATAGAAAAAAAAGGTAAAAGCCCCATTTGGAAGTGGCAAACAGACAACATACAAATGTAAATAATGTGACCTTCCATTGTGCCATGTGGGGTGTTTTTTGGAATACCACCAGCAGCAAAACGTGAAGGTTCAAAATTAGGTGAGTAATTTACCATTTGCATAAATCTATTATGAATCAAATTAAAAAAAGGATTATAGGTCTATCTCTTATAATTTAATTATTATGATTTTTTCCGAAGGAAGAGCATATTTTCTGCTATAGCTACATGTCCCTTTAAAAAACGCAGCCATCTTGTCCTAGCGGCGGGACTTTAAATAGGAATGGCAAAGGGTTAAATAGTGTTATCACAGAAAATGAATTAATGTTTTATAGATATAACCCAGAAATTCTAGGCAGTAGAAGTGTCCAAGTTCTCCACAACTGAAGAAGTGCAACAAAGTTGGTCAAAGACAATGTTGGTTTCTTTTATTTTCTCCTTATTTATTTTACTGTCTATCATGCAGTATATCTAGTAGCATCCCAGGGGGGTAGATAGTCAACCCCCTAATCTTGCTTTTAGAATATTTAAGCCCTGTATTTAAAGTGTGAACACTTTTATAGTACTCTAAAAAGCCAGAATAGGTGGGCGAATAGGCGAAGGCACTGTTTCACAAAAATGTGTGGAAGAAAAGGCCTGTACTCTGACAAGGCAATAATTGAGTCCTCCACAACAACAACTCATCTTCATTTTGAAATTTTTGACTAAATTCCCCAAGTTCTTGTACTTTTGCGCCACCTGTATTCACTTTATAAACTTCCATATATCCTAACAACTTCTGTTTTGTCTAAATTAAAATTTTCACTGAAAAAGAGCCATTTCTGACTCAAAAACATACATGCGAATATGGAGAAGGTCCTCAACACCCATTAGAAATTTGTTTAAGAAATGCTTCCTACAGTGAAAATATCATTTTGTATATTAATGTGTTCAGTATATTAATGTGGATCAGCTGGAACGCCCTAGAGAAAAAAGCTATGGAATCTAGGAGAAATAAAGTTGAATTAGCCTTCCAACTTACCAAGGACACATACAACAAGAAGTCTCTCTCCTGGAATACAAATATAAGGCATTATCATACGGTAATTAAACCAGAAGCCTTATATGCAGCTGAAACATTATCTCTCACAACCCAGGGCCCACTTGAAAGGCTGGAGATCAAAGAAAGAAAGATATTACGAAAAATCTTAGGCCCCAAATTCCGTAACAACCAATTACTCCACATCAGTAATGAAACTCTTTACCAAAAAACTGAAACACTATCAGACACAATAAGAAAAAGGAGAATTGATTTTTATGGGCACATCCTCCGAATGGACAAAAATAGACTAACCAAAAAAATATTTGACTACTTTAGCAGTAGAAGAGCCAAACCACTTTGGTTTAGAGAAACGGAGAAAGACATAACAGAACTGCAGATCACTGACACTATGCTCATGGACAGAACAGCCAAAACAATAAACAAGGACAAGAAGCAACGGTTCCAAGGCAAAGTAAAATCCAAGCGAACGATCCAAATCTTTGATGAAGAAAGAAAAGCAAGATCACAACGAATGAAGCAATACTGGGCTACGAGGAAGGCACAGAACATTAAAAAGTGGTTGATTTAGTGTACCCCAAAGTTGGGTGAAACAAATAAAGAGAGAGAATGTGTTCAGTCAGAAGAGGACAACTTTAAAAAAGATAGTCATGTAAATTGTAAATACTGTCATTTTGAAATTATAAGCACAGCTTTAAATATTTCCAATCAACCCTTTTGTGTGTGTGTGTTTTGGCAGTTTAGAATTTGCAGTTTTAATCTCACTTGATTAAAATTGTCCAATAGCTTGGACAAGTTAATTACTATGCAAAATCAAATTTTAAAAGATATTTTATAAATATTTTGACTTTGAACAGTGATTATGATGAGAAAGTTTTATTTCCAAAAAAAGTTCAGATTTTTAATAGCATTTTGAAATTAAAAAATGTTTTTTCTGGCTAATGAACACGTTTCTCTAAGCTAATATCAAAGACAATTTTTGTGCAACTAGATTTTTGCTTTATAAAATGTTGGTTTACGTGATATTATTAATTTTTGAAAATGTAAGTTAAATAAACCATGATTTAAGTAAGATAGCTGTAAAACATGATTAAATAAAATTGATTTTTTTTGCAGCTAATATTTGTGTGGAAATAATTTTTTTTTCAGATTAAGAAATTTGTTGTTGGCTGAAGAAAATGCATATTTAAATGAGTTTATCCATAAAGTGCATGATGATAATGATAAAAGAACAGAAGAAATGAGACAAAGAGCAGAAGAATTAAAGCTAAAAAGACAAGCTGAAGACATGGAGATTGCATCTCAAAAAAGAATACAACAGTACAAGTAAACTAACTTTTAATAATAAACCAAATAAATATTGCTCTGTAGTTATTTACAATTTCTTGCTGTTAGGGCTCTGAGCCATATTTTGTTTGTCTTTATTCTTCAAAAACCAGATAAATTAAATAGATCATCAAATTATCCCTACATGAAAGAGGATGCAAAGAAAATTATCAACTAACAGTAAAATCCAAAAGGATTTATTAACACATAAAATCGAATAATATTATTTAGGCTGTTTTATTTGCCTACATTCTGGAAAAATCAGACAACAAATTTATATAAAATTTTCAATAAAATTGAAATGTAAAGTATCTCTATGTAGATATGAAACGATTAAATATCTATGTTACTTTAAAGTTCAATTTTAAGTAAGTATTGCTTAATACCTAAACTACTTAACATTATCAAAACAAATACAAAAAATATTTTTAATGCAGTAAGTAATTTTTTGTCAAATATTCTGTAAGGAAAAAGTTGCAAGGAGTTAAATTACAAGGCTTTGATGTCCAGTTATGATCACATAAAATAAAAACATAGGACTGATTGTCTGTCCTTCTGAAAACTCATGTTTTTCAAATCCATACCATCCAGTTATGTTCTTAAAAATTACACTGTCATATTGCGATAACAACAGCTAATCAGTGTTGCTGCTTCTCCAAACTCATTTTCAACATACCAAAAAATTTTTGCTCTTTGTGAGTTCAAAAACTTTTTGTGGTAATGATATTGGAGTCTCTATGCTTCACAAGCAGTATACTATTTTATTTATATAAGTAGATCTATATCACTAATTTACTTAATTACCTTACTTCATTAACTAATGTATTGTTGAAATGTAATAAAAGTAGAACCTCAATTGGTCCAGGGTAATTAAGGGGAGGATGGTCACAAATAACTGAAATAGTTAAGCAGCTGGCAATAAGATAGACAAAAAATATTGTAACTGCACTAATGAAGAATGTGCTTTATTAATATGTACTGTACTTTACATGTATATTTTCATATTACATTTATAAAATAAGCACTGTATGCAATATTTGTTCTCAAGAAGTAAATCAAAATAGTAAATTGTTAAATTAAAGAAAAACATTAATAAACAAAAGATACACTACATGTTTACATGAAAAAGAGACAAACATTATACGCATGGGTCTTACTAAAAGTCCGGTTTTATTATTTTCTGTTTTTTTCTTTCTTTTTTTAATTTTGTTACTTTTTACTTACATTGACATGCGCATATCTAGTTACTATTAGGGTTGCTGATAGATTGATAGTATTAATAGTTTAAGACCATCGATAGAACTGTTGATACCTCTTGACAACTAATATCAAGAGACTTCTTTCTCTTTATTCTTCTCCTGAGAATAACATGTTTTTGATTGGTTACTAATCTAGTGTAACTTCCAAGTCAAAAAGAAAGAAAAAAGTCATATCAGCAGACTAATGTTGCTGCTGCTTGAGTGCATTCTCTAATCTCCTTGCATCGATACACTATAGTTACTGAATAGAAGTTACTTTTTCTATCTATGTGTTTCTTAGGCATATTACACATAATTTTTTTAAAAGTGTTAATATCAACTGGAAGAGTAGAGATAGGGAAACTATAATTTTAAATTAGCAAAAACTAACAGCTGACTTTCACAGATTAAATGACATGATTCTTTTTGTTAACCATACATGAATTTTTTAAATGATTGACTTCATGTTGTGACATAGTGCTTGATGAAATTTTGACCTTGATTAAGTTGCTGGGTGGTTAATCCACACTCGGATAATTGATGTTCTACCGTACTTCTAAAAACAACCTGAAAAATCAAACAAGAATCTTCTTTATCTTCAGTAACATTGGTTTAAATTAATTTTCGCTTATTTGAAATCAGAAATCGTTGTGAAGAATTACGGACGTATAAAGCAGCTTTAAACAAAAAAGAAGCAACAGAAGCGGTATTAAAGCAAATTGAAGATAATAGAAACAAACAAGAAGTGGAAAAAGAACTGGAGAAAATGTGGCATAAAGTTTCCATGAAGAATTATGCTTTAATGGTATGTTTAGACTATAAGTTATATTAATTTGTGTGTGTGTGTGTTTTTTTTTATTTGTTTATTTATTTATTATATCATATATCACATATAATCATATATGTATTATTAATATATAATACTTACATACTTTATAAATAAATTATAAATTTGTGGAAATTATTAGAAAGGTGACCTTTTTGAACTTGTGCACCTTAAAGTTGTAGGTTCATGACTTGCACAAGCTTTTCTTTTGTTGTTGATAACACTGATATCTCGTTTTCATTAGTCTAACTGAAATAAAGTGCAGATGTCAAGCTTGTAATTAACATGTAAGAAGCCAGTGGAGCTTCAATAACATTCCTCAAGCAAAAAAATGAATGTTAAGTAAAAAAAAATTAAAGAAAAAACTACTTGTTTCAAACCCACTTTGCAGATTTACTTTACAGATCTTCACTAATAAAAATTGGAGCAAAACCCTAGGTAGGGTTTCAGTTACAAACATTTTTTTTAGTTTTAGTATTACATGGTCAGCTTGTAAACTGTTTGTCATGATACATTAGGTCTACAAAATTTAAAGGGTATTTTAACAAAAACAAAAAATGAGAAAATTGTAACAAATTTTATTTATTAGGTTGCATTTGAAGAAGAAGAAAAGAGAAAGCAACTTGAGCAACAACGATTAATGGATGAAATCCTTCAAAATCAAATTGCGGGGAAGAAAAGATTGGAAGAAGAACGAATCCAAATACAGCATGAAGAACAAGAAATGGTTAACAAATTACGAGAAGAATTAAGGCTGGAAGAAGAAAAATGTATATTATTGATACTAGTTTACCAGTTACAAATATTTAGATGTCATATAAATTATAAAAAACGAATAATTTTTATTTTAAATTTTAACACATTTATTTTAAAATTATTTTTTTTTATTTTTTACAATATTAAATATCAATTTATTCAAGCTTTTACATTGATATATTTTTGTTTGTAGTTATAATACTGATTATCAATTTTCCAAAATATAACGTGTTTCTAAATAAATGTTGGAGTTATAAAACTATGTAATATTTATAAAGTTTTTATTTACACTGATAAATGATACATGAAATGAAAGAGCACATCAGCTGGTAATGGTGAGACATACATTTGATCCTTAACAAACCCTCAAAGAAAGAAATCAGACTGTCAGATTAGGTGAATACGAATATGAATCACACTGTCAGATTGGGTAAAAAAACCTGTCATTTTTGCCCCTAGCGACCAATTCGTTGGTTGGGGAGAATTTTTTTATTTAACTAACATTGGGCAAGTTGTGCAGTGATAAAGGACACCATCTTGTTGGCAAATAAAGTTTTGTGATTCTTATAACTACCATAAAGTTTTGTGTTTAGAAAGGAGCTATGGTTTCAGCATATCAGTATAGGTTATTCCAGATGCAATGCTTCCGAAAAAGAAACTCATAAACTTGCCATTAGGTTACAGCACAAGGAAACATTTTATTTTGTGGTGCCTTGTTCATACTGCAATATCTTGTAAGGATTTTATGACCTCTCAGATGTGCACATTATGAGTTGGCTATTTACTTTTCAAATGAAAAGTAAATTACATTTCAAAATTTTACTTACATGAAAAATGTACTTTTACATGAAAAGAAATTTACATTTCATGAATGAAATGTTGATTAATTAATAGTGCTTTAAATCAAAGAAACAGGAAAGTTATGTGCGCATCTGTATCTAAAACTCTTTGAGTTACTCTTTTCTTTAACTAGTCTAATTGACATAAAGTGTGGATGTTAAAAAAATATATTTCTTTATCATTTATCCATGCAAGTAAAAACTTAATAATATTACTATGTAGCTGAAAATCAAATATTTATTTAGAAAAATGCTTGTATATTTTTAAAAAATTATTTGCATGATGCAATCACAATTTGTAATTTAATGTCATTAAAACTATTCCTGATTGGTAAAAAGATAAATATACAAATTGAATTAATTTAACCATTCCTTGCATGTTGTGAATACGACCTTGTCATTGGACTAGTCCAGTACAGCAGGCCCTTGATTATTAAGGCATTAGACGGTACAAACATCACAAATAATCTGTAAATAGGTTAAAAATGTGAAGTAAACAGTAAAAACTTGACTTATTGTATAAATATGAACTTTTATTCTTTATTTAGAATAACCTACAGAATATACAAACTAATGAATTACTAAATAACAAGACTAAACATGTTATAAGAATATCATGCATTTATTATAGTATAGTACTATATAGTATTATAGTATAGTAAATTATGAAATAATGTTTTGAAATATTGTAAATTGGGCTATAGTTTATTTTCCTCAAAATGATCCTGTTTGTGTTTTTGTAACAAAACATTTTTTTAACACAAAACTTACTTTATGCAGAATTTGTTTTTCGACCAGAAACATAGTTTCTATTCCTCTAAGTATTGCAGTAATTCATCGACATGACATGATGCAATGCAGCTTTATGATTGATTCATGTCTGCACAGCTGTAAGTTCCTTTCTTCCTCTTCATTTTCTTCCTTGATTATCTTCATTGTTTGTCTGGATTATCTTGTAATCGTCCTTGATTATCTTCAAATGCTGTATACTCTTGAACGTTAGACTCACAGTTGTATGTATGTACTCTACTGCACTGTAAAATAAGTGCAGGCCTACATGAAATAAGTAGACGCAAAAAGTAGAATTTTTACTATATTCATGAAATTATTCTAGTGATTTGTTATCATAATTTTCACAATAAGTATTATATATTAATAAGAAAAATTTCAGGACTCCATGAACAATTTGTAACATGGATCATCCATCAGCAGATAATCAGAAGTCTGCTATATTTGAAGATGAATGAAGGTTGTTACAACCTACCAACTTTCATGTATCTATTCATACTGGAATTACCTTTCTAGTGCTATTGGTGTTCCAAGAGTAAGAATTCTTATTCTTAAATTTGTTTTCATATGTTTAAGTATTTAATTTACTTTTATGTTTTTTTTCTGTATCATGCCTTTTAAACGAACACAACAACCTATATTTTTAATCTGCCCTATTGCTATATTTTTAATCAGCAATTTTTAACACACCCATAATTACTTGGATTTATGACTATAATTCAGTAATCCTGTACTTCAATAATTACAGAAATTAATAGACTTGAACAATTTTTCATTTTTATCTTTTTCAAAAATAATAGTTATTAGAATTTTTTTCTTTTCGAGTTTCGAGTTTATAATTGATTATTTTCTTAGATTTTTATTAGTTTTTCTGTTTTTGATATAGATTTTCATTCTTTTGTTCACTTTTAAAGTTCACCAGTAGTGTTGATATTAATATTTTGTTAAAAATAGCTTAGTGAAAAATTACTGGTATTTCCAGTATATGGTATTGAAATTAACATTAATTCATTCTATAAAGCTATAGCTTATTACAGTGTTAACTAACTTTAACTTGAAAATAATAATGGCATGCAGCTGTTTTCTGGACATGATGAGTTATGACCAGGAGCAAAAATTGTTTTTCAGTGCAAGGTGGTATATTCTTGTGTTTTGAACTATTGTGCTTCATTTTTAATGTAATCAATATATTTGTTTTAGTAATGCAAGAAAAAATTGAAGTTCAGTGTCAAATTTTTAATGAAATGGAGGAATACAACAAAAAGTGTGCTGAAATTAAAGCAAGGAGAACTTTGCAGGAAAATATGTTGAATGAAGCATTTTGTCAGCTTATTAACGAAGAGTTGGAGAAAGAAAAAAGATTAGTTTTAGATAATAAGGTGCAATATTTTATTATAGAAAAATGTATTTTAGTCAGATATTAGTAATTACCTAGTTTTTAAGTTGTTGTTGATAAAATAATAGTTATAATGAACATCTTAGTTAACCTTTTACTGTTGTTTTCCACAGGGTTTTGTTTTAGTAAACTCATCAACTCTCTTATATCCCAATAAGGTTTGGTTCTCTTCTAGTTCTTTATATTCTTTTCTTGAATGTGAAATATGCAAATAATTTTTAATTATTTAGCAGTATCTAGGTACCTTAAAGAGGGCTGCAAACTCAACTAGACAGATTAGATTCAAACTAGAGGAAGGGATAATACAACCCCATGCACTGCGGTCAATGGACCTCTATTATAAAGCTAAACCTCTTAAGAACTAGTTTAGCAGATTGTTACCCACAGGAAGTTCCAACAATCCACTGACTAGCTCATACTGCTGAAGATCTCTAGGGTCCTGGAAACCAAAAACCCTACTACAAAAAATCCTTCTACTAGGAAGAGCCTCACAATCATGGATTATGTGTCCTGTAGTTTCCTCCTCTTTCCTGCACAACATACAGATGGTTTCTCCATATCCTGTTCGTGTGCACACTCAGACCACAGTGCCCAAATGAGTCCTTTTATTTCCTGAGTTCTGCTCTACCCAAGCCATATGCCACCCCTTTAAGCCCTCCATATGGAACCCTGCTTAAGAAGCACTTACTATGAGAATGCCCATGAAGGTTATCCCATCTTGCCTGATTTTGCTAATTAATCCACCTATTAATAGCAGACTTGGCCAATGATGGAGAAGTCCTTAAAGCTGGCTCAAGTCTGATGAACTCCTCATTATTTCAACTCCCTTATGTTCCAGAATCCAGTGAAGAGTTATCCGGTTACCCAGGGACAGAGCGTTGAGCTTCCCTACACTCCCAGCTTAGACTGAATTGTAGGACCCGCAAGTGATTTTATTGCTGCCTGACTATCGGTATGAATATAAACATGAGCATTTTTGAAGGCCTGTTTCCAAGTTCTCGTGAACAGAATCATTAATGGCCATTACTTTAGCCTGGAGTACTGTTGCATGTTGTCCCAGGGTAGTAACTTTCTTCAACCACAGTTTCAGGCTGTACACCCCAGCACCAGTGCCTGTCTTTGTGTTGGAGCATTTGTGTACCTTAAAATCAATACAACTATGTATCCAAATTTTCAACACATAATCTCCTCAAACGTCAACTTGACATCAAAGGGTCCAGAGACCATGTGTGGTTTGACCATCTGATCAGTCTCCATCATTAGAATTGGGTCATTGATTTTTTTTTTTCTGTGATTCTACCATGCCCCAAAGTTGAGGATAGCCAGACCCACCTACAAACACAACTAACTTCCATATCCTTTCTGTAATTAGAGTAACCAGAAATGTAACAAAACAATATCTACATTCATATATATTCAAAAAATTATACTCTTTTTCCAATATAATATTGTTAAAATAATAATTGTATTAAGCATATTAATCTACTTCTTATTATAAAATTATTTTCGTATTTATTATGATTGATTGATATCAATCATAATAAATACGTAAATAATTATGCAGTATGTTATTTCTATGCAGTATTTTATTTCTTATTTTAAAGGCTGAGTTGAGGAAAGAAAGTGAGTTGTTTCGTGCAGATTTAATTAAACGAGAAAGACAAAGAAGACTTAAAGAAAAAGAGGAAGACTCTTTAAGAGCTGAACTTGTGTTGAAGGTGGAAGCAGAAAAAGAAGAGTTGAGATTAAGGATGAAAACAGCTCGTGAAAAACTTCAACAAGTAATTTATTATTTAAGTTATATAACAGTAATGAACTGCATTTTAATATTTTATGAAAAACAGTATATCTAACAATTCCTTCATTAGCTTGTTTCTATGTAATTTTTTCCATTTTTTTTTTTTTGTCCTAACAAAATATTCATTCATCACATTATTATGTAGGATGTACTTCTGGAGCGTCAAAAACAGATTGAAGAAAAAAATAAAAGATTAGAAGTAGAGAGACAAAAGCACAATGATGAAATTCAATTCACAAATATGTTGAGAATACAAAATCTAGAATTGGAAAAACAACATGAAAGAAAATTAGAATTGGAAAGACAAGCATATCGTAATGATCTGAAGCAACAAATTGAGCACAAGCGGCAAATGATGGTAAGCAAACTTTTTTTTTCTGAAATCAAAGACATTAGTTTTGTTGATATTGTTTGTGTTGCTTAACCTACTTTCACAAACTAATGCAAATCCCAATTATAACAAATTTATCGACAAAAATTTATATAATTGTTGATATAAATTAATATTTTAATAATTGTACATATAACATATGTAGTTATTTACATATGTAGTCAATATTGCAGTAATACTCATAGAAAAGGGAGTTTTCTGTATCAAATAGAAATTTCTTTATGAGATTTTTTTTGTCTTAAAATCTTCTTTAACTACTTTCAAAACTTATAAAAATTGTCTGCAGACAACATGCTTACTTCTACAGGCACTGAGAATTTTCATCTGTAATGCCTTTTCTGAAGTGTGTTTGGTTCAAGTAAAAGCGCTGCACTTTGTCTGTTTCAAATTTTAAAATGTTAGCATTTTTTTCTATTTAAGCTTAAACTTCTCATTGAGTGTTACTTTGTAATACAAAATCTATACCTTAATATAACAGTATGTTTTCTTTTAGTTAAAACAGTGCGAAGATGAAGAACGCTCTCTGAAAGAACAGCTTATGAAAGAAGAACAGTACGTTAGGAAAGCTAAACAGTTATTTACTGAAAATTGTTCTGAATCTAAACACCCATTCATGGCCAAATTACAAGGTCAAGCTGCTTAAATTTTATATTTTTGTATTATTTATACGAGTTCTAAAATAATTTGTATCTTATTAAAATTTCAATTCATATTTTATACAGTAAATTATGTTTAAAGAATTTCAGTAGGTATTACAAAAATGAATTATCAAAGATTTGATTAGGTATATGAGTTAATTTATTTATAGAAAACATTTTATTTTCTCCCTGTACAAAGTATGTATAAACAAAAATATCTTTTTTTGTATGCATGCACATTGCTGGAATATGCACTAACTGACCAATTTTTATAACATTAGGCATCTAGGTTATGTTTACTAGTATCTTGGGGGCAGTTTTATAATAAAAAAAGTTTTTGAAGCCAATTTTTTATTAAACATTGTTAAAATTTGGATTTTTCAAAATTAGCTTTAACAATTTTTACTCAAATATACTGCAATTCATTAGTATTCACATAAAATATATCAATCCTTATATCATTATAACGATACCAGTCTGACATGATGCATGTCCAGTTGATTTTTCACAACTTTAGAGCTTTTTTAGATTTGCTCATCAACAGTTTTATTAAATTTTAAGCCCTCTGGTAACTCTTAAGGTCATACAAAACAACCATTTTAACATTGGTATTACTTTACAAAGCAAAATGTTGACCCCAGGCCAGATAACAAATTATATTTTGTGAACATTCCACAGCCCACTTTGGGTATAGTCACATTATATTTATAATAGATCTACACAAGCAATAGATTGGAATCTGTTAGTATTGTCACAATGTACAATGTAGCAATGTAATGGTATTATTACAGCGTATTGTAATATTGCCAATGTGATGTAATGGTGAATGTATACTCCTATCTCAACATAACATCACAACAAATCTAAAAGTGCTCACACACTTACATATCAACAGTTAGTTGGTTTTGTTAAACAATATGGTGACAAGTGTAAATTGTAGGCTTACAATAGTTTTCTAAAAACCAAATTACCCAAAAGTAGCATTAACAATTTTTGTTGTCCAAAATTGCTAATTTTACTGGTGAAGAATGTTATTGCTGTGTGTTGGTTCCACAATATGCAGTCAGCATCTGCAGTGTAGTATACATTTTATATTAAGTTTGGTATGCAGATGTTCACGGGAGCAAAACATACAGCAAGCATGTTTTATTTAGTAAAAGTAGCCATTTCTGACATCAATGAAGACACTGATACTGATGGTGGACTCCTACATTTCTTACTAGTGAACTGTGTGTGACCAATTTGTTTTGCTTTAAAATCGTAGCCTTACAAGTTATCTGAATATATGCTTTTAAAGTTTTAATGCACTTTTAAATTACCATATACAGTAAACATTTTCTTTAAGTAAATTTATTGTCATTTTTTTTAAGTTTTAAATTTATATCACATTACAATCTATAAATTATTATAGTAAGTTTTACATGACAGTATATATAACACATAGAATGTGGGATGTGGATTGGAGGACATTTCATGAAGCCACGCTAGTATAGTTTGAGGATACTGCAGACAGCTGAAAGGACTGCTAAAAAACCAGTCATAAACACATATGCAATTGATAGAGTGGTAGATAAGTAAATTAAGAAGGAAGAAGTAGGGGATCAGAAAAATATGGAAGTAAAGGTACAGTACAAAATGCTGGATACAATACTCACAATTCATGCTATGCTTTAGAGCTTCTTGGGACAAATTTTGGGCAAAATATACATTCTGACTGATTAAGATTGAAAACTTTCAGCTTGACCACATACCTTCCGAAATGAGCAATATAGAAAGCTATTTTTCCACTTATATGAGAAAATGATGTCACCTTTTAGTGGGGTCCCTTCCAATATTGGCATTATAGAAAATAATGAAATAGAATACAAAACTGAAAGTTGTTTACGTACTGAGATCATGTTTACATGAAATGATTTCCTCTGTCATACTGCATATTTAAACATGAGTGTACAAATGGACTCCCAATGTGCGACACAAACCTCTTTAAAATAAAACCCAAACAAAATGATGCAAATATATACAGGAACGTGTTTTGAAAGACTGTTGTAGGATGTGCAAGACTTAATTTGATCATGTGATCATTTTGTTCTTTGATTCAACTTGGCAGAATATACCTTGTGCAGCAACTGTCAGCAGGAGTATGAAATCCTTGAAAACAACTGTGACACTACAAACATGACACTGATGGAAAAGTTGCAAAAAGAGAAATTACAGTGGTTTTTTCTGACAAGTCATTCCTGGGTGTTGGCGGCAAAAATCTACTAATGATATCAGGCCATTGGAGTCACCATGTCCCAACCAGTAAAGGACTTGAAAGCCTGAATAAAAAAATAATAATTCAGTTTTTTATAAAAATGAAGCCGTGGATTTTAATCATGAACACTTATTACACATTCACAAATATAAGGTAAACTAGCTTGTAATTGTTCTTGATTTTCTTCACAAAAAACAGCATTAAAGTCCTTAATATGAACAGTATTTACATTATTAGAAGGCATGCTTGACGCTGTTGGCTCTGACTTTTTGTTATCCAGTGTATTTTGGGAAGAGTTCTGAAACCACAGGACAGGAATAGCTTTTGGATGCTTAAGTAACAGTCTGTTTCTGCGTGCATTGGTGAATGCACTTCTTTCAAAATGAATAGAACACAATCGCCGACCTTGCAGTTGTTTTTCAGACAATTTCTTGAAATCTTCTCGCCCGCTATTC